>CM035228.1:84855640-85087936 GCA_020226215.1 Sindora glabra
ATAGTTTTCGTTTGTATTTAAATTATTGGATTTCGTTTTAAAATAAATATGGATTTTCGTGTGGCAAACTAATTTAATTAATTGGCAGGAGTGCTTAATTTGTTAACTAATATACCATGCAAAGGTCAGTTTTCAGTCATCTACTAACTATGAAAAACACGTATATGAAAACAAAATACACCATATGCCCCCCCCCCCCAGCCCACACACACACACGCGCACACATATTTTATTAGTTGCATAAGAAAAAAAAAAAGGCCCCGTTTAAATTGTTGGCAAGTAATTTTTATGGCAAATATTATATATCTATATCTACATATAAAGTAGTAATATGTTATTTGTATTTATGGTTTTAAAAAAAATGATACCTAGAGTTATAGTTGTGGAAGAAAATAAGTACCTTTTTGAAATAAAGTTGTTTTCTCCAAAATTTTCATGTTCAATATTAAATAAATAAAAATATTTTTCTTATTTTAATATTTTATAACTATATTTTATGAAAAATATTTTTTATCGAAATAAACAGAGCCTTAAATACAATTTTGAACTCCTAAAATATAAATTGTATAATTTTGATCTTTCTAATTTAAAATAACTTATTTAAATCCCCTTAAATATTAAATCAGTGAAATTTTAGTTCTTCTGATTGATTTTCATGCATTTTTTACCTCACAAAACAATTTTCATCTAATAAGTCATCGGCATTAACCTAAAATAACTTTTATGTAAATATAAAAGAAAATTTTGCCCAAATTTTGAATAAACTTAATGGATTACATAAAAAAATTAAATTATTTTAAGAGTTAATTATTTATAAAAAAAAATTTTAAAATATGATTTATCAAAAAAAATTAATGTAATCAATACTTAGTGATTAAACATAATTTAATAAAAGTTGATAGAAATTGATGAAAATTGATGCAAATCAATTATAAGGATCAAAATCACACTATTTTAATATTTAGAAGAACAAAATAAATTAATTTAAATTAAAGATTAAAATTTTACAATTTATATTTTTGAAGATCAAAATTATATTTAAGTTAAAAAAAGAAAAAAGACGAAAAAAGTAATTGATCTAAACTTTGTCTCTACGTTTTCTTGGTATTATGAAAAATATATTTTATAAAATTATGGTTATAAAAATTAGGCTTAAATATATTTTTTGTTTCTTTAAAACACAAATCAATTGTATTCGATCCCCTTAAAATTATTATTTAATTTCAGTCCCCATTAAATCAAAATTAAATCATCTTTGATCCAATGAATTAAGGGGCTGTTTAGTTAGGGGTAATAAAAAAAGGGAAAGGGAATTGCAAAGTTTCATTCCTTTTATTTTTGTTTGATTTATAAAAAATTCATTTCCTTTCCTTATTTTTTCATAATGAGATTACCCCATTTAAAGGAATGGTGATTCCCCTCAAATCCTTAGGGAATCCCATTCCCTTTTCTCATCTTCAACATAATAATTAATATAATAAATATAATAAAATATTTAATAATACAAAAGGTAATAATATTAATAAAATATTAAGAATTAAATAAATAATAATTATAATATAATTAAATAATATTAATAATATTTATTTAATAAATAAATAATATTCTTAAATATTAAATAAATAATCAATATTATAATACTATTTAATTATATTAATAATATTAGAATATTATTAATTATTTTTAATATTATAATATTTTTAAGTTATTAATAATTAATAATATTAATAAAATAATAAAAAATATTAAAGAAAATAATATTAATAAAATATTAATACTTAAATAATAAATAAATAATTATTATATACCAATAATATTATTAATATTTATTTAATAAATAATATTCTTAAATATTAAATAAATAACAAAAATTATAATATAATTAAATAATATTTAAATAATAAATAATTATTATAGGGTAATAATATTATTAATATTTATTTAATAAATAAATAATATTAAATATGAATTAAATAATAAATATTATATTATTATTTAATTATATTAATAATATTATAATATTTTTAATATTATAATATTTTTAAGTTATTAGTAGTTAATAATATTAATAAAAAATAATAAATATTATAAATAATAATTAAATAAATAATAATTAATATTATTATGATAATATTAATTATTATTAAGATATTAATAATAATTAAAATAATATTAATAATTAATATTAAATAATTATGAAAATTATAATATTAGTAAATAAAATAAAAATAATAAGATAATAATTATAATAATTATTTTAATAATAATTATAAGTAAATTATTTTTAATATAATAATTGTTAATAAAGTAAATTAAAAATACTTGATTCTTTTTCCTATTTAAACTAAACAGATTAGGTGATACGGAGTCATTTCTTTCCTTTCCCCCTAATTCTCTTTCCTGATTCTATTCCATTTCTCTAATTTGAATCAAACGGCCCCTAAGTGGAAATGAAAAGGCTAACATGGAATAAGAAAAAAAAAAGAAATAAAAAGAGAGAGAGAGATGTAGCGGAGTTCTCCTCAAAGCTCATCAACGATCATTCTTCATGGTACTGCCTTATGTCGATGGCGAATCGGCTCTTCGTATACATTTTTTCCCTCCAAAGTTAGAAACTTTCTTCCTTAATCAGTACTCATCACCAAGTTTAATGGTTTTAGATCAACTCTTAAACAATTTAATTTTCCATAGAATTCATCAATTTATGGCAGAAATTTAAGCTTTGAGTTGACTATATTTTGTTTCCCTTATCGTTAACTTATGTTTTCTTCTTTGGCCCCCATTATGGTTCTTTTCATAATTATATGTTTCAAAAATTCAACTATGAAATAATGATCAGTTCAGTATAACATTGTGATCTGAAAATATTATTATACGATGAGAACTAATTTCGATCCCCATTGAGGGTTCTACCAGTTTATGCTAGATGGAGTAAAGTAAGAAAGTTTCTAATTTAGAACTGAGGAAATTGGCCATGCAATTGGATTTCACAACCATCATAAGAGCTTCGATAATTATGGATAAATTAAAACAACTAAAATAAAAGAAAGAGTCAAAGTTGTTGTCACAAAGGCCATAATCACTGTTAAACTTAGGTTTGCAAATCCAATCACAATCGTCATTGCAATTTTAAATTCAATTGCAGGTACAATCACAAGAGCATACCTTTTGCTCCCCCTTATATTTGAAACTGTAGGGACAACATCAGTGATCGTATTCACCTATGCAATAGCATAGAGCATTGCAATCTCTCAATGCTTGAGGCCTATTACCTTTCGCTTTTCTCTTTCATTTTGGTCAAAATCCACTATACTTCTAACCATTCATATACAAATTGAACTCTTACTAAGTGACTTCTGGGGAAAACCTATGAATAGCAAAGAAGAAAGAGGAAAGAAGAAGGAATAAAAAAAAAGAAAAGAAAAAGTTGATATGGGTAAGTTGGTCTTATTATTTAACAACTTGGTGTGCCACATTACAAGTTGAAATGCCATGTTGGAAATTTTGTTTTAATTCGGATAACTATTAGTTAATTGGACCAAAATTAATTCAATTTTAATTTTTTAAGGGATCGAAATTGAATAAATGTGATTCATTTGTGTTTTGAGGACCAAAAATGTGTTTAAACTAAAAAAAAAATCTAAGATGGTGAAAATGATTTATGTATTTAATATTAAATATAAAGAATTCGAAAGATAACTTTTTTTATTTCACAAAGTAAGTTATTTTCTTCCACTATTATAACTTCTTAAGTGTCATTTTTAAGGCAAAATATAATTTATCCCCTAAACTATGACTAAATAAGAAAAATAGTACATTAGTTTTAAAAGTTTACACTTTACCTCTTAAATTTTAACAGAATGACAAAAATAATATATAAACTTTCAAACCTTACTTTTTATCCTTAAACTTTCCAAAGAAAAAAAAATCAAACTATTAATTTTGGATTTGGTTTATTAATAACCTATACTAACTTTTAGTTTCCTACTTTGCTAAGCTACTCTTTAAATAAAGAAAAAAAAACTCCAATTTAATGATAAATTTTTGTCAAAAAAATAAATAAAAGAAAAGTTGAAAAATTATGGTTTAAATTTGCTTCTAAAATTTGAAGTAAAATTTTCTCTAAGCACATTATTTATTTTAGTTATATTGGTTTGTTCAAATTTTTAAGAATGTGTAAAATAAATGAAACATTAGACCTTAGATCTATTATAGCTCCATTAAATCAAAATTGCATGTCATTCATATACTAACCTTTTAGACACTAACTTATAGGAACAATTTAAACAATTTTTTATGTTTCTTAATTATGCTAATTAAATAGTTCAATTTTCAAACTTATAAATCAGATAAAGGTAATCAAACTTTAATAAATACAATCTTGGGAGAAATTTTAGAAAAAAAAACTTTCATCAAACATAAGTGAATCAAACATTAATATCATATATTCATTAAGTTCTAACAATAGTCGCAATACCTTTATAGTTTCTAGATGATTTATCTTGTGTATTGCCAAAATAGTTAAGTCAACTGAGCTCTACATGAGATTTAATTAAGAGCTAATGGTTTCACCTGTTTGAAAGTTTAAAAGAGGTGAAATGTATGATTTCAAATCTTATGTGCAATTTTTGTTATTCAATCAAAGTTTAGAGTGATAAGTTGTAAGGTTTTGAGTTATATACAATTTTTATTATTTAGTTAAAGTTCAAGGATGAAAATTGTATTTTTCCTTTTTTCTTAAGCACAAGTTATAAGTGCACATGATATTTCTTCATTTATATGCAAAGAAATCAAATTTTTTATAGAAAATATTTTCTAAAAATTAAACAAAATTGAAATAAATTATTATTTTTCTTGCATAAAAATCTATTTTTTATTGATAAAATTTTCTATTATCTCTACATAGAAATAATGATGATAAAATAAAATAGTAAAACAATTTTTGGAAAAGAATTTTTTCCTCAAACACATAAACATTGAATCTTTGACATGAATTTAATATAAAAATTGAAGTCTTTTTTTCAAAAAATAAATATAATTTATTATAATGTCTCCAATATATTTACATCTATCCCTATTTAAGCTAGATAAACATTTAATTAATTCAAACTACTAAGTGGATCCCTTTAGGGATATTAGATCAGTATTCATCTTTAAGGACATGAATTCAATGCAAGAGAGTGTTAAGTCGTAGCTAATAATAAAATGAAAAACTTTTGAAACTACTAATATTTTAATAAGATGGAAGGATTGCTAACCCTAATTGTCCCTTTACCTTTTTTTGTTGGGAAAAATATCTTAGTCTCCAAACACACAAATATTAAGTAACTAAATTAAAGAAAGTAGCATAAAAACACACAAACAAATTTTTTAGGAATATATACAAATTAAATCTTGATAAAGTAGAAGCAATGCATTGGTATAAATCAATATTTAGCTTACCAAGTAGCTTTGATACTAAAGTAGAAGCACATTTGCATAATTCAAGATTAAAAAAATAAGTAAATCACATGGCACAAATAATTAATATGGTTTGACTTTTAGTATACTCCATGGGTAGAGATGAAAAACAAATCAATAAAGATGAATCAAGAAAGAGAATACAAATAGTATAAGAACTCTCAAATCCATATCCTAAATACACCTAAAATCGCCTTACAATTTTTACTTTCACTAACCTTACTAAAAAGGTAAGAAATAATTATAGGATCTCAAGCCTCCCCTATGGGGGTTACAAATACAAACTCTCTCCCTTTTCTCCTCTTACTTAATAAATTCTTGTATAATACAAATATTTATAATCTAAATCCTTATTAAAAGATAAATCTACCTTGATTACAATATTAAATAATAGAATTTGTCTAATTTGATCTCAATTTCTTTGTTTTCAATTTAAACTTGAATAAAATGAAGATAAAAATAGGTAATTATCTTATTTAACAAAAATAGGATTTGTAATGAAATTCTAACAATCTCCACCTTAACATAAATTCCGTCATTAAAGGCTTTCAAACTCCAAATCAAGTGATTCCAAATCAAGTAACTTAACAAATTCAAGTTATCTTATCCATAAACAAGGAATATTTTCAAAACTTCACCTTTAACGGAGCACTAACACTTTATATGTGCATCAAAGAAGACTTAACCAAATTTGCTTTATCATTTCTATTAAGAATTCTTTCAACAACACCAAAAAAAGACAAATAAAGCTACTGCTCAAACAAAAATCTAGCTATTGATAAACCTTGAAATATATCTATTTCAAAACTTCTTTAATTAAACTAAATACAATACAAAATTACCAAAATCAATGCAACATAAACGAGACCTAGACCTAATAAAATTGAGTTTTAACACCACTTATCAATTAGGAAGTATTGGTAAATTTGAAATCAAGCTTCAATGCCACTTATTGGAAAATGTTGCCAAATAGATGTTGATTAAGTGGAAGCAATGTGTTGGTAGAAATCAATATCAAAGGAGTAAGTAAATTATAAGATATAGATAATTAATGTGGTTCGACCTTTAGCTTACTTTGTGAGTGAAGATTAAAAAAAATCCATTAAGATGAATCAAAAGAGAGAATACAAATAATATAAGAACTCTAAAACCCATACCTTAAGTACACTAGGAATGGATACAGGGTAGGGTAATGATAAATTGGTGATATATTGTCCCATCCCACAGTTGTGGAGCCTTGCCCCATCTCCAATTGCAGGGCATGTTGGTGCCCCATCCTAATGATCCATAGGGCATTGATAATTTACAAAAAAATTCAAAAAAGTTTTAAAAAATTGAAAAAATATTAAAATTTATAAATTTTAAATATACACATAACTAATATTTAATATAATATAATAATATTGATTTAAAATCATACATAATTTATCCAATTAATCTTAAATTTAAAAGAAAATAATTAAAATAATATTAGTTAAAAATAATTAATAAAAAAATTAAGATCAATATTTTTTAATTATAAAATTACTACAATAAGCTTATAATAATAAATATTTTCAAGTATAATATAAAAAATAGAAAATAATTTGTTATTTCGAAGCATCGTGAGACAATATTGCTTCACCTTACATAATTGCTCTAAGACAAAAATTTTCCTCATACCTTGCCTCGTGGGGTAAAAATTGATACTAAATCTGCTATTCATTTTTTTGTCATCCCTAAATTACATCCAAGAATGCCTTATAATGTATATACTCTTCACTTTTACTAATTTCACCAAAAGAATAAGAAATAATTATGAGATCTCAAGTCACCATTATGAGGGTGACAAATACAAGCTTTCTCCCTTTTCTCCTATCACTTAATAAATCCTTGTATCATATAAGTATTTATAATCCAAAATTCTTATCAAAAGATAAGTCTAACTTGATTATAACATTACATAATAAGATTTGTCTAATTTGATCATAATTTTATCTTGTCAAATTCAAACTTGAATATCTGAAAATAAAAATAGATGATTAATCTTATTTAACAAAAATAGGATTTATGTCAAAATTCCAACAAAATTTAACATAGACAAACTCAAAATTTTAGGAAAAAAATCATAAATGAAAAGAAAGTTATTATATGAACAAAGATTAAAGGATGATATGTACAAATGTTCTCGGCCATAATCCTATTCACTATTTCTAAATCTCTCACAAATCTCTAGGAGGTTCTTAAATAATTTCATAGGTTCTTACGTTATTATCTCTTTCACATCTCAAATGTTTTATTAATATAAATATTTATAATCTAAAACTATCTGTTTAACAAGAAATATCAATTCTACTCTAACAAAGAAATTCTAACTTGAATAAAGAAATAACTTACAATAAAAAATAATCATAAATTGATGATAATTTAAATTTATATTAAACTCAACAATTTCAATAATTTTCATCTTGATATGAATTTTATAATCTTGATCAATCATCATACTCTATCTATTATCAAATAGAACCAATCATGAAGAGTCAACTATAAAAATCCTTAATCATTATAATTTTTTAAAATTGCAGTTACCACCTTTTTATCAAATAACTCACCTTAATCAAATACCATACCCGCCTTCTCTTCTAAATCTAAACGGATTAGGCATGCAATTGCCACCAAAAAGGAGATACCACCTGTCATGAACAACAATGCCCTGTGTCATCGGTTTGTCATTCTGTTTCTCTTCCCTGCTTTATTGACTTATTGCACTTCTCTTTGCTTCCTTTTTTTAAATGTTTTTATTTGCTCAGCGGGTATATATTTCTTTGTTTTAAGCTGTAAAACATTATAATTTTATTGATTAATAAAAAATTTTAATTCCTCAATTAATGTTTCTTAAATCTCTGTACCACGCAACTCACCCAATAAACAAGAATTTCTCCCTTTCTTTTTATTAAGCAAGAAAAAATTCTAAGACGTACCAGTATATGATGTACCATAGTCTAAAAATTATTAGATTTCATTTAGCCTGCGCAGTACTGCACAATTCAAAAAATCTGAACCTTCAAAAGAGACTGGTGCATCATACAACTGGTGCACCGAAATCTCTCCCTTAAGCAAGTTTAAATAGAATTTTAATTCTTCTAAAATAAAAATTATATGATTTGATCCTCCTAATTTAAGATAATATATTTTGATTCTCCTGAATATTTAATTGGTGTAATTGCAATATTCTTATTTAATTTTTCATCAACTACTTAATGTCACAAAATTATTTTCATCTTATATTTTTTCAGTAATAATCTAAAATGACATAGATATAATTATGAAAGGTAGTCTTTTTTTTATCATTGAAAATTTTGATCAAAATCAACTGATTATTTATGAAAATTTGAATCCTTTTTGAGAGTTTATTATTTTTTATTTTTTATAAATAAATAAATAAGTAGTTAAATTACTAAATACATATAAATAATAATTACAGATCAAATCCTAGATGTAGTGAAATGTACAAATTATTCAAATGATATTAGGTACCACTTAAGTTAAGTTAAAGCCTCTTTAAAAAGTTTATTATTTTTTAAATTTTACAAAAATGTAATTTGCGTTAAAAATAATGTACTGAATGCTTGAAGATCAAATATAGAAATTAATAGAAATTGAATAAAAGTATAAAAATTGTACTAATTAAATATCTAAAAAATTAAAATAAATTATTTTAAATTAAATAAATTAAAATTACATCATTTATATTATAGGAAACCAAATTTACATCTAAACCTAAAAAAATTATTAAACACAGGTCCCAGGTATACCAAAATCTTAAGACGGAACAAAAGCTAATGCTTATAATTTACTTTTACAATTCTTATTTTAAATTTTCTTTTTTGTCGGTATTTGTTTCCTTTTTTGCTCGGTTTACTTTTTGTTGGCTGGAAGCTTCGTTTGAATTCCGCGCGGAGGAAAAAGGAAACTTTTCTTTTTGTATTTTATATTTATTAATCGGTGGATGGTGGGTGCAGTTGTATTTATTCTAGAACTATACACAATAAAAAAATGAGGAATAATATACCAACAATTAATAGGGTTTAATGAAAGTATAGATTTTAATATGGATCGGTCATTAAATTAGATAAAATATTAATTTATTGATTCGTCACTTTAATTATTAACTCATTAGTTAAATTAATTTTAATTTTGAAAATATAAATTATACATATGTATTAATAATATATATTTAAAATAATACAATATAAATTATATAATAATTTATATAAAAATAATTAAAAGTATAAATTTAATTAATATAAAATTATACAAGTATTATATTTAATTGTTATAAAATTATAAAAATTTTATTTTTTAAAAAAATTGAAAAATTAGTTAGGTCTATTGAATTTAATCAGTTTAGATTGATTTTGATTGACTCGCACTCATTCTAATCAATTCCCACTAATTCATATACATTTTCAATCTAAATGTATTAATTGGGTTGATTCACTGGTCATTCAATACAATTTTTAGAATTATAAATGAAAGTAGGTTGAATTTTAATATATTTTAAGTTGGGTAAAAAACTTTAAGTTCAACCTTTGACAAAATCATTACCAAAAGAAATTAATCATCTATTACACCTTAGGTATAATTTTTTTTGGTAGAAAATGAAAATATATAAAGAAAGAAAACAAAATTACAAAATTCTAGGGGTATAGACGCCTCTAATGTCAGAGTTTAGCAAAATAGAAACTACCCTAGGTGGATCTTCAAGTACATTTAAACCATTACTATTTATAGTGGATTTAACCAAAAAATTAGTTACTTGATTTGCTTCCCTATACACATATTGAATCTTTAGTTGGTCTAACTGGGAAAGAAAATCCCTACATTCTTTAATTAGATTGTTGGCAACAAAGGAATTGTTAGTGTTAATATTAATAATGGTAGAAATAACAAACATGGCATCCAAATATATTAAAAGTGGGAAAAGACTCCTTCTTTTAGCAAGAAGCAGCCCATCTCTTAACCTTATAATTTCAACAATAAAATTAGAATAGATTCTAAGACCTCTTGTGTAGTCTACCTTCCACTTACCATTTTAATCTCTAATAATAGTAGCACAACTTGCCTTCCCTGGGTTATTTTTGGCTGCACCATCAGTATTTAAATTGAAAAATCCCATGGGCAGGGCTTCGTAACTAATATTCACCATTTGTTTGTTAAGTGATTATGTGGGTGTTGCCATAATAACTTAAAACTCAAAAGTTTTACTTAAAGTAAACTAATAGTTTTGATATCTTCACTACCTAGGTTACGTCTAAAAATTTTCTTATTACACAAAAGCCATAAACTCCAAAGAGCAAAAGCAAAAATTAATTGCCATGGGACTAGATTATTGCAACTTAATTCTTTAGTCTTGAGATAGTGCTGTAACTAAATCAAAAAATCCAAATAAAAGGAGTTTTGCCATGAAGGTGGAATAAGCAAAGAGTTCTAAAATGATTGAGCAAAAAGGCATTCTCTAAACAAATGGACTATATTATCTATTTCTCTACCATAGAAAATGTAATTTGGAGCAATGTCCATACCTTTAGCAATTAAAAATTCCTAAGTAGGGAGTTTATTCCAGACTAATAATCAGATAAAAAATTAAATATTAGAATATGTCTTAATATTTCATATCCACTTATAAGTTTGGTTGTCATTATGCATAAATGGTTTTTTCAAAAACAGATATGCACTTTTAACAGTACAAAGCCCAGACTTGGATAAACCCCAAACCAAACGATTATTCTTATTTATCATACAAAAAAGAGTTCCATAAATAGCATCTTTTAGATTAGGATCAAGATCTATGGGCAAGCTTTCTAGATTCCAAGAACCATATCTAATATAATGTTTAATGAGCTCCTAATTTGAGGACCTTGGAAGGGGGTCAACAATTAAATTTCTTCAGATTCCACTATCCAACCACCTATCAGACTAAAACCTGATTTTTTCTCTATTACCTATAATCCACTTTTTTCCATGGTAGATAAGATCCTTTATAGATTTTAATGCTTTCCAATTATGGAAAATATTTTTTTGAATATGAAGTTGACCATGAACATTGGTAGTCAAGTATTTAGCCTTACAAACTTGAACACATAATTTACTATTATCATGTATAAAAGACTAGGCCAATTTGGTTAAACACACTAAGTTTAATATAGAGGGATCCTTTATGCCGAAACCACTAGCAAATTTTGGTAAAGTTACTTAATTTCAGCTAACTAAAGCCATCTTCCTAGAATCATATGAGCTACCCTATAAAAAATTCCTAATTATTCTAACAAACTGAGAATGAATTGAGTTAGGAATTTTTGAATAACTTATATGGTAAATGGGAAGAGCTGATAAAGTGGAGTTGATCAAAATAATCCTACTAGCTGTGGACAAATATTTTATTCTCCAATAATCAATTCTCTCCCTGAGGTTACCTACTATTGAATAAAAGTCTAAGGCATGATACTTTCCTTTTATTTCCATGCCTAAATATCCAGCTAAACTTCCTTTATGATTGATTCCTAAAGTCTCATTTAGACTGTCTCTCATGTTTAGATCAGTATTTTTTGAAAAGTACACTTAGATTTGGATTTGTTCGCTTTCAGACCAGAGGCAAGAGCAAACTCATTTAATACTTGATTAATCACCTAACAATTCATTAGAGTTACTTTAGTATACAAAACTACATCATCAACATAGAAAATGTATGAAATCTTAACTCTACGTTTACTAGTTTTAATAGGATTGTAAATTTTTTTAGTACATTTATATTCAATAAGCATATGGAGGTATTCCGTACAAAGGATGAAAATATAAGAGGAAAGGGGATCTCTTTGCCTAAGGCCTCCACACAGTATCAAGAGATTCATTTTCTCACCATTAAACAAAATTTGATAAGTAACCCTAGAAATTAAACTCAAGATTAATTTAACAAAATTTTCAAGGAAATGAAAGAAATTCAAAAACATACTTAATAAAGCTCTACTCTAAAGAATATAAGCCTTTTCCCTATTTAGCTTTAAAATCATATAACCAACCTTGGCTTTAAATTTATCAATAGTATGAACCAACTCCCTCAAAACAATGATATTATTAGCTGGTTTACGATTAGCCATAAAAGCTGATTGAAAAGGGGAGATCAGATCATTAAGAAGCAGTTTTAATCTCTCAACAATAATTTTAGAAATAATTTTCAAAACTAAGTTACAAAGGCTAATTGATCTGAAATCATTAATGGTTACATGTGACTTGCCTTTGGGAATCAAAGCAATTAAAGTGGTATTGAGCTAATTAAGGACACAAAAGCTAGAAAACACTTAATGCACATAATTTATGATAAAGGATTTAACTTGAGGTTAAAATCTTTGAAAGAAACCTAAATGGAGACCATCAAGTCCAGGAGCTTTACTAGGTTTTTAATTTTTTAAAGCAGTCTAGATTTCATTCTCAGAATGAATCAAAATGAGAGAGTCTACTTTAAAAGGATTAATACTTATAAAGTAATTACCAAGTTTATAACCAAACAACCTAGATTGACTTTGAGTAGTCTGGAATCTATGACAAAATTTATTAAAAATAAACTGTTGGATTTTCAAAAGATTGTACATCCAATGATCAACATCATTCTTCAAAGCCTTAATCCTATTTTTCTTTCTTCTTATGATGGTGGACAAATGATAAATATGTGTGTTTCAATCCCCATTTTCTATCTAATCTAACCTAGACTTCATAGCCCATAGTTGTTCCTCTTCCCTAAGGATAATCAAAAGATCATTTTGGAGGGATTTATCTAGTCTTTGAAGAGCTTTAGATCTATTAAAAGCTATAAAATTCTGCACACTTTTAATTCTAGCTAAAATCCTTTTCTTATGAAAATGTTACCAAAAACATAGACATTACACCATTTAACATAGAAAATAAAATTATTAATTGCATGATAGAGGGATAAATTCCTAGCCTAACAATTTAGAACAATCTGAGCAAATCTGAGTGGGTTAACTAATAGGTTTCAAATCAAAAAAGGTTCATCAAGATTTAGTTAGTTAACACAACATAAGTAAACTAACACAAGACAATGATCAGAAAGGATATGAGGTAGGTGAAAAGTTCTGGCTTCAAGATAAAGTAATATCCAAGAATCATTACATAGAGCATGGTCAAGTCTTTCCATAATTAAATGTTTTTCTTTCTTGTAATTTGTCCAAGTAAAATGAGGTCCTACAAAACTCATCAATTAAGTTACAATAATCTATGCAATTAATTAAAAGTTTTATTCTATATAAGTTAATAGGGGCTCCTTTCATCTTTTCAAATTAAGAGAAAACTTTATTAAAATCATTAAGCAATAATGAAGGTAGTGAATGACTACTGCTATAGCTTTAAGATTGCTCCATAAAATCTTACGATTATGAAAATTAGGGCTAGCATAAATATCATTTAAAAGTCAGAAAAGTGAATTTCGGGTTAACTTAACCATAGCATGCATCTCCTATTTCGATTTGTTAACTATGTCCACCTAGATATCCTCCTAATTCCATAACATCCAGATTCCCGTTGCATATCTAATTATATCAATCAACTCCACATTGAAAAAAGGTAAAGTAGTAGCTAGAGCCTTCGCTTTGCTTCCATCCGATCTAGTTTCCATAAGAATAAGCAATTTAACTTTCTCACTACTCAGTAATTCTATCAGGAATTTTTTAAAATTAGGATTTTAAACGCCTTGCATGTTCTAGACCACAATTCCAAAATTAGATGAAGTCATAACTAATTGAGACTTTACAGAATAAATTTTAGGAGATTGGCACTTAAACTAACATTTTATCGTACAACTTCAAATCTTCTAGGATTATGTTGGTGATTCTCAATCGATAATAGGGTATCTGATTGTCCACTATTATGAACTGAATCCCTAGCTTTGCTCCTTTATAGGTTAGAGTAAAATTAGTCAACCCTAGCACTTCCTTCTTCATTTGTATCATCTCTTGCCAGGCTTGACGAGTTACAGTGTGATATGGATTGCAAAGAGACTAAAGCAAGGGTAGTTCATTAGGAAGAGGTAAGTTCAAATGAGTCCCTAGACTGATCCAATTGGGGGTATCATCCATGTAGATGATGTTGGAAGGAATCAGAGTGTTGGCTATCTCTTCCTTGAGGGGAACAAGATCTAATCCATTTAGGTGGCGTTTGAAGGGGATTAAGTTCTTCGAAGCTACCGCATGATTCGAATTGAAGTTAGCTAAAAGGTTAGTTAGGTCTAAGGTGATCCAATCTAAATTTTCTTTCGATATCACTCGGATTTAACCTTAACAATAATACGCCCATATCACTTTCGAGGTATTCAAGTCTTGCACTGACTCCTCTATTGTTAAGGTTGATGAGTTACCTTACGACTTTATGGCCATGGTTGGAAGTGGGTCAAAAATTTGGGGACTTCAAATTAAGTTTAGCTACGTCTAAAGTTTAGAAAATCTTTAGAAGATAATCCATACAATCAATATTCATTGCCATTTTCCCATGCAATTGTTGACTCCTCAATTTTCGAAAAGATAAAGTGTTGCTTTTACAGTTCGGATCACTAGTAAAGGTGCCTAACTCAACATTTCTAGGCTTATGTAACTTTTTCTCCAAGTTAGAAGCATTCTTTTCTGGGCCTCCATATTTTTACTAGATTGTCTATTTCTTTGTCTTTCTACTAAAATCTAAGGATCACTAGCAGTCTGGCCGACTGATCCAATCAAACTCTGTTCATTACCCTATATCTTCTCCAAGCTTTGTTGCTCTTCCTGATTCTGAGCTTTTGGCTATTTATTTGAAGGGGTTTCCCAATTAGATTCTAACTCTATCACATAAAGGTAAAACTATTTTTAATACCCAACCGACCATAAGCAAAACAAACTTTACTAAACCTTCATACAAAATTGCTTATTTGTAACCTCCAATATGAATCCTTTGTATGAGAGGTTTGTTAGGATCAATTTGGACACACACTCTAGCATACTTGCCTTTATCACCTAAATAGGTATGAGAATCAACCTTAAGGACTAGGTCGATTTTCCCTACAATTTATTGTAAAACATATGGATGGTAAAACTCCACTGGCAGTTTTGGAAACCTAATCCAGACTGCAATGGAAGATAACCAAGTCACTTGTGGTTTAAAAAATGGTTCCCACTTTCTTAGAGCAAAAAAATGATCAAGAATAAACTAGGGTCCTCCACTGAGGACTTTGCAATAATTTTCTTGTAACTCAAATTTAAACATGAAAAAATCATTACTAACCTCTAGAACTATAAGCTTTTATTTTAGTTGCCATAAAGCTCTAATATGGAAATCTAAGTGCTAATAACTAACATTTCTTGCCATAGACTTTGCTAATCAAAGTTGTGCTCCAAGGTTCATATATTTTACTCTTTAAATTGTTTGGTAGATGGAAAACTACTTCACTATCATTAGCTTCCTCATTGAAATCTTCCATTTGAACTTTTTGTTTATCTTTAAAAAAGGCTATTTCATAAGCACCTAAAATAATACCAACCAAATGATCCTTGTAACTCTTAGGCTACTTAAAATTATTACCTTCAATATTGCTAGATTGGCAATCAGTAGTTGAAGAAAGACCTTCATCATGAAGTTTTAGCTTACTATAGGAAAGGGAATCTTTTTCTTCAGAAGAGAGAAGCTTTGCCTTTTCCATCCTTCACACCTTAGGTATAAATTAATCATTATAGATATGAAAATACCACATAACAATCCTTTGGTCTATGTACAGTTACATGTTCCAAGCACAAAAAAAACATGATTAACTAAATAAATTTTATCCATCAATTAAAATAACATATTTTAGAATTTAAATTATGCTTATGTAATTTGATTTTTAACATAATTATATTTATATTCTATTTTTTTGAAACATATAATTATTTTCTATTTTTTAAAATAGGAAAAATGGATGTATACTTACATTAAATAAAAAAACAAACGTATATGTAACAAATATTAGTGTCTATTTTTTAAAACAAAATAAAAATGAATAGACTAAATTTGAAAAAAGGATCAGTGTAATTTGCAATTGATAGCTATTGAATATGTAAAGTACTAAAAGAGTAAATTACAATTTTTTTATATCTTAACTTAATTATATTTATATGTCTTTTATTTTATAAATATACAATTACTTTTCTTATTTTTCTAAAACAAGAATGATGGGTGTATGTTTAAATAAAATAATTAAGTAAATAAATAAAATTATATTAGTATATATTTTTAAAAATAAAAAATATAAATATAATTACATTAAATTTTAAGAAAAATGAATGAAATTTGTTCAGATAAAAATCAGAGGTTATATCAATCTTTTTTTTTTTTGACATTGACGGTATCCCTACACATTTTTTTGTGTAAAGTACGAGATTAATTTATATTTAAAGTAAGAATAATAGATAATAATTCTTTTCAATAAAAGTGTTTTCAAATATTGAATTTAATATTTTTTGTCATATTTAACATGTTTTGATATTCAATTTATTCCCACCGAAAGAACCTTCTGATGGTGGTTCTACCAATCCTTTGCTGTGGCCAGAGAAATATGCCAATCCTTTGCGTTCAGTATTCCGAGCTTGTTGAAATTACCGCTTGGCTGAAACAGAAAAGAATAAAAAAAATTTTAGCAGTTTAAATTTGATTTATTATTAATCTAAAAATCTTTATATTATCATTGTGTAAAAAATAATATTTTATTAAAAATTAATATTAACTTGAAATTTTTATTAATAATAATTTTTTTTAATATTTTTAATAATATAATAATATATAAATAAATAATAATATAAAATTAATTTTTAACGTGAAATTTAAATCCAAGAAGTACTTCTAACAAATACCCTTTCTGGTCAAGTAAGAAAGCTTGAATTCTGTTACCCCACTTGTCATACTTTATTTTTGAAAAATTATGATATATTATTGATGTACTAATATATTAATATACTATTAAACTCTCTTATATATATATTAAATTTATTTTTAATCAAATTTAATATATTATATAATAAATTATTGATCAATCTATTAATATATAGATACATTACTATATCAATAATATATCACAATTATCTTCTTATTTTTGTTTTTGAAGTGATCTCATTTTACTTGAACTTTCCTTTTTACATTTGTCATTTTTTTTATTCTCTCAACTTCTCAATTCTCATCCATTAATGTGAAAATAATTCCCTTCAAAAGAAAGGTCTACTTTTTATTCTTTGGCTTAAACCCTAAGTGCTAGTTTTGTCACTGCAAACTAAATTTGAAATATGTGATTGTGCACCATAGATTTGATTCTAATATATTGCAAAAGTTATTTTTTGAAATTATGTTATAATAAATTTTTTAAATGAATCTTTTAGGTTAGCGTAGATTGTAATTTTTTTTTATTATTAATAGATATTATTTTAAATGGTTGAGAGCTTAGAAGAAATTGTTTGATTCATAACAATAATATAAGAAATTCTATTTGTTGAAAATAAAAAAGAAATGAGTTATTTAATTATCTATTATCTAACAAAATTTGAGAAATATGACTTTTCAAAAAATTTTATTTTTTATAAAATATAAAAAGTTACTTACTCACTTTTTCTCCAGGTAAATTCTACTTCCTGTATTTTTTATGAATATAAAAATAAAATTATTCTTACTAAATATAATTCATAATAACTTAAATTTATTAATTTATATTATAATAATATTGAGAATATAGTAACTATTTTATTAATATTTCTTCAAAAGTTTAAAGTTGAACTAAATAAAATATGAAAAAATTACTTTTTAAAAATTATCATTTTCTTAGTATCAACCAAATAAATTTAAATATTTCCTAAGAAGTTAATAAAAAATTACTTTTAAAAAAATTCAACTTTCTATAGCAACTTACTTTTCATATAAATTGAACAACTTGCTATTATTTTATACTTAAATATAGGGAGGCTCAAGAAAAGTTATTTTTATGGATATATTAGAGATGGTATAAATAAATCCTTTTGGATTGAATTATTGAATTAAAAAAGAAAACTATTACTAAAGCATAAGAAACTCTCGCTAGGATGGGGGAAATATTAGCTTTTTCTTTTCTCGTTTTGTCCAATTGAACCAATTACTAGTCTTCGATTGTTGAGCAATACTATTGTCACAATGAAGTTGCACGAAATTAAATCTATTAGTTTTTCATGCTACCAAATATTTTATGGTTTAAAATTAAGTGTTTCGCTTTTCTTCGTCCAAACGGGATGGCAACATGATTCACGGTTTTCAATAAAAAGACATTATTTATGGTTTTGTGCGTAATTCTATTAATTTATTGGTTAAATTACTCTAATCCTTCTTAAAGTTTTACTTAATTTTTAATTAAAACCTTACATTTTAAAATTTTAGGATTAAATTGTTATATTTACTTTTCATTTAATTGGATATTTTTATTATTATTTTCATGTTAATTTTTGCTAGTAGTCAGTACGTGCACAATGTATTCTTAATCCCAACAATACATGATTGTATATATATTCTTAACTTTCAATAATCTAAGTAAAAAAGTAGGAGTTAATTGTAAGGTTTCAAATCATTTAAATTTCAAAACAAGTTATATTTCAAAACAAGTTATAGATACAAACTTTTCATCTCTTCTCAAAATACAAGTATTTATGGGTTTGTTTGTTTTTTGTTTTTAAAAACAAAAGAACATGTTTAGTAAGCTGTTTTTAAAATCTATTTTTAAAAATTATTTTTTAAATATATAACTTAAAAATAAGAAAATAAAAATAATTTTTAATTATTTTTTAATTTATTTTCTTGTTTTAAATGTCAATTTTATAATTAAATAAAATATTTCTTTATTTACAATATTAATCACCATCTAATCTTAGTTTTCCTTCAATCCAAAAATAATTTTTAAAAATAAGAAAATAATTTTTAAAAATAATTTTTTAGAACAATTTTTAAAAATACCAAAACAAAAACATATCCAAACACACCCTATATAAAGACTTCTTAAATTGATGAATTTTAATTTATTAAGAGAATAATTTAAAATAAGAAATAATCACTAATTGATAACAATCTTATTGTAAATAGAAAAATAATTTAAACTAGAAAATAATTAACAGTTGAAATTATTAGAATTTAAATTAAATTTTCATTAACCTTCATCTTCACATTAATTTTATTATCAAAACCCTTCACCAAATCTTGGGAAAAATTTTCTTCATAGATGTCTTAGAAACCTTAATGGGGCATTAATACTTTACATTTGCACCATAGTTGGTTCATCTTCTCCAAGGTTTAGTATGGAATGCAATTTTTTAAAATTTTATTTTATTTTATTTAAACAAAAATAATTTCAATTCATCCACAAATAAAATTTATTGTTTAATTTTATAAAAATAATGATTTTGATTTATTTATAAATAAATTATCTTGTTTAGAACATGTTTAAAAATACATGCAATTCAATTAAAATGTAAATTTTGATAGTATCATAGTAAATACAATATTAGAAAGAGGGTAAAATTTTTAATATAATATGTTTTAGGACAAATGAGATAAATTCATGAAATTCTTGAGAAATTCAATAGATTTTATAATAGTATAAATATAATTAAAATAAAAATTATAAGTAAAATGAAATTTATCTTTACTTAAAATAAAACACCATATAAAATTGAAATTCATTTTAAAATGGAATGAAATTTTGTTTTGTTTTTAGTAATCTTGAACAAAGGGTGAAAGAGTTCTTTCAATAAAATTATAAGAAATGTACAAACAGAGTTAGTACTCAAACAACAAAAATAGTTGTCTTGAAAACTTCTTTAACAAATCGTCAATTCTTCAAGTAACAAATTATGCTGCACCTGAATCAGAAACCAAACTTAGCAGAACCGGAATCAAAATTCACTAATTAGTAGAGCTGACTATTGATGCTACTTTAGGGAAATTCAGATATGATTCGACAAGTATATTCACATAATTCAAGATTTAAAAATTATTAAATCAAAGACATAAATGTTTAATGTAGTTTGATCTTTAACCTATTCTATAGGTAAAGATAGCAAATAAAATTCACTATAGAAATAAGAGAAAGGATACAAACAAAATAATTCTTAAACCCATACCTTAAATACACTACAAAATACCTCTTTATTCTCAATGATCTTACCAAAAAAACCAGAACTAATTATAATATTTCAAGTAATTTTTAAAAGGGTTACAAATATAAATTTTCTCATATATATATATATATATACTCAAATCTTGCACAATGCAAGTATTTATATGCCAAAAACTTTACTAGATAGAAGAATCCTAATTTGAATAAGAGAATAATTCAAAATAAAAAAATAATTAATAATTGATAGCAATTCTAATTTGAATTGGAGAATAATTTAAAATAAGAATAATTACTGATTATCTATTATTAGAATTTGGATCAAATTTTAACAAATCTTTCACTCCATAAATCATTAATAAATCATTGTCTATATGGACTTATTACTAACAAAATCTAACAAAAAAGTAATAGGAAGTATCCAATTAAAAATGGCAAATAAACATAAGGCAAAAATGCACTTTTGATTCTTTAACTTTAACTAAAGTTTTAATTTCATCCTTTAAATTTTATTTCAAAAAAATTTATTCTATAACTTTTCAAATATATGTAATATTCCCTAGTAACCTAATTCTATTAGGTTTTTTCAATGAAAATGCTTACATGACTTACATAAGTTATATTTTCATGTTCTTATAATAAAAGATACTTTTTGCCTCCTAATTTTCACTAAAATTTCAATCTTATATCCTAAGTTTTATTAAAAGTAAATTTACCATTTATTTTTTCTCTTCTATAACTACATAACTATTCAATTTCTTACTTTCATAGTTAGTTTCTGACTCCATTTCATATTAATAGGGATGGTAATGGGTTGGATCTTAATAAACATGATTGAAACTCAATTAGATTTAGATCTATTAAGTAAGAGGCAATTAGATTGATCTCATTTATGTACAATGGCATTTGGTTCATAAAATCATATATTTTTAGGAATCTTAATATTCTTATATATGTGATATTATCATGTTTAATTTATTTAAAAATATTTCTAAAAATGTTATAATATATTATATTTTAATTAATTTGTATATTTTTAATAATATTTTTAGATTACTTAAAATGTTCTCATAAAAAATTGAAAGGCTAACGACAACAAGTGATAGTAAGTGGTGGCTAAAGATGAGTAGTGGTTGATGGTAAGGGATTATCAATGATGGGTAACGGTGACTGTGGTAAATTGTTGTGGGTGATTGCTAGTGATGGATACTGGATAGTACCTAATAGAAGTCACTAGCAATAGATAGTGACAATAAAAAACACCTGTTATTAGTGATAGTTATCAATAATGTGATGGATGATGATGTGGGTAATGACCAACGGCAATCAAATGCAATATGTGGTGGCAAATGAATATTAATAATAATAAAATTTTATTGAAATGATAAGTAAAATAATCTATTTATATTTAACTAAAACATTCCTACTCCTATAGGAATGTAAGGTACCCACTCCTTCATTAGAATGTTTTAGGGGAATATTGAATTAAAAATATGTTTAGAAATTTTTTTTTGAAATTTGAACCAATATGAAAATGCCATATTTTTTAAAATATTTTTGAAAATGTGAGAAAGATTTCCCAAGTCAAATTATCTATAGACTATTTGCACTTAACAAGTTATAAGAAATATATTGTCAATATTTCAGTGTCAAGAAAAGTTGGATAACTTGGATGTGAACTCCTTCCATGAGAGAGAAGCTTAATAATCTTGAAGTTTTAATGAAAATTAAGTGATTAAAAATGTCTTTTTTTCATAAATATAAAAATTTGATTAAAACATTTAAAATAATAAAAATCTAATTAAAATTAAATAAAAGTATCAAAAGCAACATGTAATCTAACCAAATTAATTTTCCATATTATTTTTTTCTCCATAGTAGAAGATAAAGCGAAGAAACAAAATGCATGTCGGTTATGAGCCTCATTTCCAAAGCGAAGAAAGGTTGAATATTCCTCTCAACGATTCAATTTCACACTGACCCATTAAGAGGGAAGGATCTTTCGTCCTTCAATCCCCCCACCTTCCGAATGCAATATAATACTGAGTTTTGCCATTTGCAAATTGCAATCGACTCGAGAAGACGTAAACTTTCAATTTAACCCACTTCTTTCCTCGCAGTGATATTTCCTATTTATTTCCCTCTTCCCAACTTCTTTCGCATTTTTATATATAAATATATACCAAAATTTGCCTTAAATTATGCTTTAATGATAAGAGTAATAAACAAATATAGTCATTTATTATTAAAAATCAGAAAAATGAAGGTTTTAATCTTTATAGCTATACTAAATTTTTAATTACATTAT
This sequence comes from Sindora glabra, assembly GCA_020226215.1. Taxonomy (NCBI): domain Eukaryota; kingdom Viridiplantae; phylum Streptophyta; class Magnoliopsida; order Fabales; family Fabaceae; genus Sindora; species Sindora glabra. The sequence continues at coordinate 84,878,578 of CM035228.1, forward strand.
TTCAATTTTATGTGTTGTCATTTTATTTTTATTTAGTTATCAAAATTCATTTATTCTCATCAAAACTATTCTCTATTTCCACCTAAATTTATTTAATGAAAATTAAAATGAAATGGTTAAAAGTTAAAACCTTATAGATCAGTTTAATTGATTTTGTAGAATAGAATTAAGAAAAATCATGAAATTGATAAATTGGAAATAAATGCATTTTAGTTTTGATGAAGGTTAATTTTGATAGGTACGATTCAAAGGAATAAACTTTAATGACTAAGTAAAAATAAAATGTTAGCAAGTAAAAGCCAATTGATACATAGGATGATATGTAAGATTCAATTAATTAAAATTGATAATAATTAAAAGGAAGAATTAGTTACAAATTATTTAATATTTAAGGAATCAATTACATAAATTAAAATTATAAAAATGAAACTACAATTTTAGTAAAAAAAGGCCTTTGTTTCCCATGAAACGTATATGGGAAAAGACTTGCCACTTTTCTTATTTCATTACTAAAAAAATTATTATTAATTTTTTTTATTATTATTGTATATGTATTATAGTGCATAAACTATATTTTTTTTAATAATAAGAGTGCACATGCTATTTTTACTTTCAAGAAAAAAAATACGCAATGTAAACATTTAAAACTCATGAGCTCAATCAATTTAAACATTATATGCCAATAGAATTGCTATAGAAAGGTCAATAGAGTTGTTGATTACTTGACTGATTTGTCACATTTAATTTGCACTATTCATATTTTAGAGATGCAGTTTAGTAATCTTCTCGAGTCTTGCTCTAATTTAATTTTTAGTGATATGATGAAAATATCTTTATTGCTTTTTAGTTGGGTTTTTACCTCCCTTTAGTTAAAAAAAATAGCTATATTTGTGAATTATAACACATTTATTTTTATTCCTATTAAACTAATATAATTTTATTATTTATACATTAATTTTGTGAGATCAATCACATTCATCAATTAAAATTTTTTCTTTTAAATTCTAAACAAGGAAAATCAAAATTCACTTATTTACTATTTATTAGGTAAGAAGACCAAGGATACGTCTCGAAAAGAGCAGCCAAGTATTTTTCATTCCTCTTTGTGAAGCCTCCATGTAAGTTGCCAGAGAGAATTTTTCTTCTCTCTCAGCCTCTTTCTCTCTCAATTACAAAATTTGATTTCTTCTTCTAAAAGAAGAAGAGACCCCTCAACTGATGGAAAGAATTATCCTCTCAACGTCTATAAATCAAATAACGGTTCTCAGAATCCCATGCCTCTAAGCAACCAAAGATTTGTTCAAATCCTAAGTCGCTGACATGTTCTTTTCTTCCCCTTAATTTTTCCTCCAAAATTACCTTCCCAATTCCCCCTCCCCCCAATTAGGTCAGATTTCATCTTCCTCCTAAATCTCCATTTGTCCATGTGAAAATCCCAAAGAGTTTGAACGTACATCTCAGTCCGTTCAGGTACCAGGTCTCATTCTGCTTCATGAGAAAATTCAAACCGCAAATCACACTTTCGATGACTTTCTCCGTTGTTCCATAAGTTATCTCGTCTGTTTTTGCTTCAAAAGTAATGAACTTGAGGTTTCATGAATTTGAATTTTGGATTTTTTCGGATAAAAAAGTACTTAAATGAGTTTTGCTTGTGAATTCCAATTCTTTGTTGGTGACTATGGGTTTTCCGAAAGGATTTTGGCACCGAAAGTTGGGTCCTTTTTCTGGTTATTTCTGGGTTTTCCTGTCCACCTTCCTTCAAACTCTGTTTGGGATTTTCACCAGAATCGTCTTCATGAGGTACTGAATTTCTTAATACTGTTTTAAGTTAAAGAATTCAAATTTGTTTAAGTGTTTATTCGAGCTTGTATTTTTGCAGATATCACAGTGATAAAGAATCAATCAGTCCAGCTTGTTCTGCTGCTGCTGCTTTTGTTTCCAACTCAAATTTTTCTGAGCCAAAATCAGAGGATGAAGCTGATTTTTCTAATTCTTCTGAAGATGGAAATTTGAATAGTGAAGAATATGAGTCTGGGAAGAGAACTGATTCTGAAGGTTTCCAGCAAGAATCAGAGCCCAAGGTAGATATTTCGGAAACTGTTGCTGATACTGAGAATTTTAGTTCCGAAGAAGAAGAGAGCCCGAAGTTGATTTTCAGGTTTGAATACCAAACTTGGAAAAATACTGAGGAACTCAATGGAATTTCTAGAGAAATTAATGATTCTGTAGACGCGGATTCGGCTTCCGCTAACAAATATGAATTCATGTCAGGCAAGAGTTTCAGCCACTTCTTGGAGCAGCCAGAGGTTTCCAGTCTCACTGTCAAAGAACTCTATGTTCATTCCATCGATAATGAGAATCGAAATACTGGAATTTTATCAGAGAAAAGTTTTTATCAAGAAAACCACGAAGTAGAAGAAACTCCTGAGAAGTCCAGAGATAAGGTTGTAGAGTTTGGAAAAGATCAAACGGAGAATCTGGATAGGAATATTCTTGGTAAAGAAATATTATCTGAGGATGATTTTGATTTTCTATCCGAAGATAATTTCAGAGGATTAGGTTTCAGATTAAATTCGGTTAGCTCGGTTGATTCTTTGTTCGAGAGTGAGTTGAATTGTTCAACAGGTGATGGGTTTTTGTCAGACACAGACCATGGAACGAGTAGTGAGGTTGACATTTCGGGTAAAATCAATGACACAGAAAATGCAGGAAAATTAACCACAGAGGATTTGGACTTCAGGGAGGAAATTAATTCCAGGAATTTGGATTTCGGCTATGAGCCTGATGATTTCGATGAAGAGGAGGAAGAAGAAGAAGACAGACATATAATGATGGAGGAGCTTAAAAAATTGGAGGAGTCTGAAATGCAGAACCCAGAAAAGTTTTCCGTTGGAGAATTTGGAAACAGAGAAAAAATGACAACTGATGATTCAACGGATAAATCTACAACAAATGATTACGAGGATTCGAGCCAATTGGAAACACTATGGGAACATCAGGATTTGATAGAACAATTAAAGATGGAGCTGAAGAAGGTTAGAGCAACTGGTTTGCCGACAATTCTTGAGGATTCGGAGTTTCCGAGGATGATGGACGATTTGAAACCATGGAAGATTGACGAGAAAATCCAGTACGGCAGCCGGATTAATGATGTTCCGAAATTGTACCGGAGTTACCGAGAACGGATGCGGAAATTCGATATCTTGAATTACCAGAAGATGTATGCAATAGGTCAGTTTTTTCTTTCTAATTATCCCTTTGATTTCTTTTTTTTTTTTTCCAATGATTTTATGGTATTTTCTTAATTTTGAAGATTATTTGGGAATATTTCGTAAGCAGTTTGGTCAAAGATCCCATGCTTAATACATGAATTTTTCATTCAATTTACATGACCATCATTGCCTACCTTATCAATTTAGTAAAATTAGGGGTTATTTATGATATATGTACCGGGTTGTTTGAACACCAAGAAAACATGAATTTATCCAAAAATCTAAAATTTGACAAGCTTCCGAGTTTGAGAGAGGGCAAAAACTATCCATCATGTTGATCACATAGGATTTTTTACCTTTATTTAATTTGTGGAGAAAAATTGTGACACTTCATAAGAGAAGTATACACCAAAATTAATTATTTAGACAATTTCAATAAATTAACTTTTAACAGTTGTCATATATCATTCAAGCTTAAAAGGCCTTATAAATTATTTAGACCTAGAACTTATCTAGTCCAAATATCATACAACTCTCGTATAATTTCATCTTTTAATATTGTCATAATAATAAAACAAACATGTATGATGGTACACATATGTCCACTTTCTCTTTCGTGGATCGTCATTAATTAAATGAATGTACAATTAGACTATAACACATGCAATAAACTATATGCTTTCTAATTTTCTCCGTCCTAACATTTGAAAACTATCTAATCCTGGCAAAACTTTGCCTAAGTTCCAAAAGAAACCAGTCCCTCATCTAGCACTGAATGTAATGCTTCACCAACAATTTCTCCATAACTTCACCTTTCTATGCCCCCCCCCCCTTCTTCTTTATGCACAAACTACTTTGGAAAGCTATTCTCATGGAAAGCTATGTTATGATTATGATTATACGATCTAAATGAACGATTAAGAGAAAGATGGGTGATTTTCGAAAAGAAATAAATATATTTTTTTAAAATTATGAATCCTAAAATAAAAATTATTCCTTCTATACCTTATTATTTATTACATTTAATTGATTTTGTGAAAATTAAAAAGTAGTTTAATATGTTTATTTTTATTTGATTTTTCAAAATTATCCTTTAATTCAAAATTAAAATTTATTTCATCTTTTATTTTATGCACAAAATCCAAAATAATTGAAAATGAAGAAAAAATATGATGAGTTAAGTTTGTTGATATATTTTAACATAAATGTGTAAAATAATGAAATATTTATTAGTGAAAAGAAAGATAAATTTTAAAAAGAAATATATTTAGTACTTCATTAAATTTTTAAAGTAATAGATAAAAAATATAAAAAAAAAATTAGACGATAAAAATATGATAAAAAATAGGAAAAGAATACCTTTATTTTTAAAAAATAATAGGAAAATGACAAATTTAGGGTGGGGAGGATCCATATCCCATCTAATTGCCTTTTGCATTATGCTTAGCGTTTAAGAGTCCACTTGTCCGCTTATAATATCTTACCTTTCAGTTTTATGGCAATTTATAGGTTTTCTGCAGTCAAAGGACCCACTCCAATCATTTTCGACACATAAGAACTCCTCTCCGGCAATCACATTCCGCCTTTGCCGGCGGAAGAAATCCGAATCCGACCCGATGAAGAAATTCATTAGGGAACTTTACAGTGATTTGGAGGTGGTTTATGTGGGGCAGTTGTGCCTTTCCTGGGAATTTCTTATGTGGGAATATGAGAAAGCCTTAGAATTATGGGAATCTGAGCAACATGGACTGAGAAGGTACAATGAAGTTGCCGGTGAATTTCAGCAGTTTCAAGTGTTGTTGCAAAGATTTCTAGAGAATGAGCCTTTTCAAGGTCCTCGGGTGGAAAATTACGTAAAGAATCGATGTGCCATGAAAAATCTTCTTCAAGTTCCAGTGATAAGAGGTAAGAATCAAATTTTTTTTTTAAATACTGTCAACTCGTCAAAAAAAATCGTAAGAATTTGGTATATTATGAATCTCAAATACATACCACTTCTTGCATATTTTACGTAAAATCTTACGATTTCTTTTATAAGAATCTTGCAATTCTCTTTATAAAACATTGCAGCTTTTCTATAGAACTTTAAATATTCTTATGTTGTGGGTACGACTTTTCATGCTAAAAAAAAAATTCAAGATTTTATGACATTGTTTCAAGGACATATCGAAACATTTGCCATTTTTTTTAAAAACCAAAATTGTGCACAGAACTCTTTGTTGGGGCATAAAGGAAAACCCAAAAGATAAACACATCATTAAACTTAGGGCAAAATATTATCACTTCTCCTAAAGTTTGATTTAGTTTAATTAAATTTGGATCTAATTCTTTTAAAGTATTAGATGTATTTTAAATTGTAAATAATAAAGTGAGATAGTATAATCCTTGATGAGAATATCAATATATTAAATAGTTATAAATTTAGAAATTATTTTTAATTAATTATTATTTATTAAATTTTTAACCTTTAATATGAAGTCTCATTTTAACTTTTAAAATACATATTACGCATTACAAGAGTATAATTCTATTAATACTTTTTCTCTTTTTAAAAATACATATTGATCCAATTTTCTATACATACTCAATTCTTTTTTTTTTATTTTAAACATATATTCATATCCTTTACTCCAGAAAAATAAAATAAACAAATCTGAAATAAGAAAAGCATGAATGTAATCGAATTAAAAATCATGAAAATTGAATGGAATTTCCCCTAAATTTAAAACCTTTCGCGGTAATGAATCCTATGGTTCTATGTCATACTTGCATCTCCTTACAAAAATTATTGGAACTTGATTATTGTCTTTAGCCCCCACTTTGGAATTGTCCCTTTTGGGCTACGTTGGGGTGGGGGGACCGGACCATAGGATAAAACAAAATTCGATTATTTATGGCTATATAAGGCACCTCATAGAACCTTATAATTGAATGCAGAGGACAATAATAAGGATAAAAGGAGATTGAGAAAAGAAGGGGAAGACAACGACGCAATTACGAGCGACGTGTTAGTAGAAATCTTGGAAGAATCCATAAGAACAATTTGGCGTTTTATCAAAGCAGATAAAGATGCATCTGGCTTGCTTGTCAAAGGCCCAAGAGAAACAGATGCTAACCTCCAAGAACCCAAGGATTCAGAGCTCCTAGCAGAGGTTAAAGCAGATCTTCAAAAGGTAATTAGCTTCTGCGAGATGATTGTTACTATACAATTTTAGAATTTGGAGTAAAATTACAATACAATTTTAAAATAATTAAATTAAAATTATTCAATTTTAAATTATTCACATTTTAACAAATATGATCAAATTAATTTAAGCTAATTATTTCTAATATTATTACATCATTTTCGAATTTTAAAATTTTTTAAAGTATTATAAAATTTACCCTTCTTTGATCATTCATTTTCCTTTTCAATTGTAAATTACATTTCTTCATCTTTCGTTTTAGTAGTTTATTATCGGGTGCCCAACACTTGAAGCAAATCACATGTGATAAGATGGCTTCTTTTGGTATTTGATTTTTTTTACAAAAGGTGTGATGATTATTCCCGAAAGATATCACTAAATTTTACCAATTTTTGTTGTGCAATTACAATCCGGATATTAATACATGATATCTACATGAATTGTTCCATTCAAAATCAAACAAATGTAATGTTTAAAACAATTTACGTGGACCTTATTGAAATTTGGGCTAACTCTTTGCTTAGTTGTTAAAAAAAATTAAGAGAAAAAATAATAAAAGAAGTTTTTTTTTTCTTGCATGGATACATAGAAAATAAGAGGAAGAAAAAGAAAAAGAAAATTATTTTCCTTTACTTGTTTAAATAGAAAGGCAGGATAAAAGAAAGTTAAATTGGGTTAAATTATATTTTTATCTTTTAAATTAATAAATCAATTTTAAAGTTAAATAAATTTAAGGGTAAAGTTGTGATAAGTTAATTTTTCATTTATTTTCTACCCAATGTGTCAAAAAAAAATTTTGGTGGCCCCTATTATCTTTTTTTTTATTTTTTTTTCTCTTCCTTCTCTTTTCTACCCCACAACCAAGCAAAAGAAATAATTATTTCATTAAATCTTCTTTCCACTCATTTTCTACAAAAATAAGTAAAAGTTAGGTACATTCTCTTCTCATGAAATTTCGATTTTGACATTTACTCTTTTTCTTTCATTAAATTTTCTTTCCAAACATTTTCTATAAAAATAAGTAAAAGGTAAATACATTCTCTTCTCATGAATTTTCAATTTTGACATTTAGCCATGAAGTTAATGGATGTGACAGCTTTATTTATAAGCAAAAATGTCCTATGTGTCCACAAAACCCAATTTATTAATTTGGTTTAGGAATAAAATAGTTATCAAATTATGGAGGGTAGGCTTTAATCAATGCTAACCATCACTTCCGTTAGTGATATTAACGGAAAATCACAGTTAGAAGAAAGGATTTTATAAAAAAAACTAAAGCCATTAAAGAGGGTAGATGTCAAAATTGAGAAATCAATGGGAAGGGAGTCAATTAAATTTGAAAGACTCATCGAATTTGATTTAATGGTATTGTTACGTTATTGTATTGCAGAAGGAGAAGAGATTGAGAGACATTTTGAGGAGTGGGAATTGCATATTAAGGAAGTTTCAAAAGCGACAAGAAGATGGGACTGACCAAGTGCTTTACTTTTTCTCTCAAGTGGACATGAAATTGGTGTGGAGAGTGCTGAACATGTCGAGAATAACAAGTGATCAACTAGCTTGGTGTCATAACAAACTAAACAAGATCAATTTTGTTAACCGCAGAAGGATACACGTTGAGCCTTCATTCTTGCTTTTTCCTTGTTAGTGTACACTACTACTTGTTAGCTTTGTACATATTCAATTTCTTATTTACTAACGAGGCATCATTTCAAAATAGTGAAGAAATTTTGCCTACAATTATCATATTGGAAATTAATATTCTTTACCTTTTTTTTTCACATTCCTCTTCACAAGACACACCTCTTGAGAATATGGGTGGACCGAAATATAATTGATAGAGGGTAATTACCCCCATTAAAATTCAAAAGGTTTCCTGAGATTAGTACTATATAAATGAAAAAAAAATTTCAAAGTTTTAATGTATGATCCCACTAAATTTCAATTTTTTTATTTGAAAAAAAAATCCTTCAAATTTTTATGTATGATCCCACTAAATTTCAATAGTATTTTTTATTTGAAAAAAAAAACCTTTCAAATTTTTATGTATGATCCCACAAAACTTCAATAATTTTCTCTTTCATGTTCCAAAGTAACAGTAACAAATTACAGAGACATTAACAACCACCTATTACCATTTAACAGTCAAAATTTTTTTACCTGACATATTAACTACTTCCTTATCTAAAACCAGAGGTAGCTTTGCTTGGTAATAAATTTGCACAACATCAAACTGGTGCGCCATCCTGCAAACCTTTTTGCTGAGATTGTGATTTGTTGCCAAGTCTCTGAAATCAGGTTTTGTAAGAGTATACTACAAGTTCCTGGATATCACAAAACACACATAAACATCCCTTTATCTGCAACCACTGAATCAAAAGGAGATCTTTCAAAGCCCTTGTGGCACACTAACTTGCGTCTTTTTCCATTATGTTGATGTCTGCCTACAAAATGAAATTTATTGTCTAAAATGAGAAAATAGTCACACAGCCATTTTATTCCAAATTTGAACCTTTTCCTTCTAATGTTGAGAGTGTTTAGAAAAGGCAGATACAAGAATTGCAGAAGCAAACCCTTTTCCCTCTTTATGTGATTAAGATATGCAATTAGAAAATTCAAAAATAGGGATGGAAACACATGAATTTTACATGAAAAACCCCTCAAAAATTGAAGGAAAAAATCATGGGACCTTAGGTCCAAAATCTTCCACTATAATCATAGGATTACAAAGGTATTTTTCTTTTATAATACAACTTTAGAGGATCTCACAATACCTCACCTACTAGGATGAATTACAAGAATTTTCTCTCACCTAATTTAGTGAATTACTCTCACCTTTGTTGTGGAATTCACAATAGTTTAAAATATACTCAAACTTTTTACTAAAAGTATCTCTCAATATTTCTCTCCTTCTCTTGGAGGAACCCTCTTGTAAATTACTTTGCTTGGATGACTCCTCCTTCCTACAATCTCTATTTATAGGGAGGGAGTGGAAGCTTGTGCATGAATCTAACAAGCTCTAGAGAAATCTCCCATTTAATTCTTCTTTCTTTCTTAAGGTAGCCTTTGAATTTTCCAACTCTTGAAAATTGTAATATTAAATATTTAGTTTCTCCATTGTATGGGAAATGCACCTTCCCATTAATATTTGAAGTCACAATTGCAGTCGCGGTCGCGGTCGCATTGTGATGTGGATTAATACGAGAAAATGCGGTCATAACAGCCTAAAATTGTGAGAAATCGCAGATGCGGTCTGATCAAAAAATATAATATTGCAGTGACGGACTTTTTTTTAAATCTTAGTTTGAAATTTCTTTTTGGTTAGTGGTCCATAATTAATAAGGGACTATAACCTAACAAATAAAAACTTGAACTTTTTGCCCTATTAGAAGTCATTTCTCACTCAAAGGTATTTGCAACTGCTGATCGAATGGAGCTTCTTATAGGAATTCATCAAGTAAATTCTTCTTCTTTTCTTTAATATAGTCCACATTCCATTTGTTTATAAGATGAAAAGTATTGGCAACATTTGGACAACGTGAATTGAAAACCACATCATTTCTCATAAACCAAATTGCATCTAAAATTATAGCAATCTAGCATATTATTCTCAGGTTGTTTTCAGGATCTTGTTTGCTTTTCTGAATGATTTTTCGCAATCATTCCTTAATGTTTCGATTAGATACTTCATCAATTTTGAGATTAAGTGCAAATCGAAACAAAATCCCCCTCGAAAAGGAACACTTCATGAAGATGTGATAGATCGATTCTTCCTCAATCTGATAGAAAAACGCACAAAGTATCTTGTTGAATATGTTTTTGTTTTAAGAACTGTTTGGTTCGCAAAGCTTCACTACAAGTCTTCTATAGGAAAAATGTAACTCTTCTTAGTAAAGGAAGATTCCATAGTTAATTCCAAGGGATATCATCTTGTCTATTATAGTCATTATTTCTACCACACAAGACATGATATCGCTGCTTAATTTTATATATCCCAGTCCTTGATTTCGTCTGAGCCAACCAATCTTCAATGTCTTTCATAGGCAAAGATGTCTACAATATTTCTTCCCAAAAAAGAATTATTAAAATTTGCATGAACTCACTAAACTTCAATAGCTGACTCTCTCAAAGTAATAATTTAAAGAATTCAAGGAGTGCAAACCGCATTGTATGATTACAACTTAATGTAAGGGTTCTATTATTTAAAAGGTAAAATAATTTGTCTGACAATAATTATTTTAATATTAAAAGGACTTAATTCTGTGTTTCCTTGCACTAAATTGCCAACACTATCTAGTAGTATTTGAGAAGGTTTTATTTATATCTTAAATTCAATCTCCATTTTTTGTGTTAAATTTAGTGGCTTAATTATTCCATTCCCATTATCACCAAAAAAAATTATTTCATTTCTATCATCACAAAAAAAGTTAATAACACAAACCTCTGATAGATAAATATATTGTTTCAAATTCAATTTATTATAATATTATTATAATGTACTAGTAAAAATATAACGTTGATTAAAAAATATATTATTTAAACCTCATTGTCTATCAAAATGGTAAATTGTAAATAAATCACTATTTATATAAATAATTAAAATTTTCCTTTTTTATATTGATTTTATTTTTCAAATGTAATATGCATAATTTTTTTAAAAAGAAAAACAACTTCAGAACAATGTTTGTCACAGTCTTATGAGTGAATAAATGACTGTTTATTTATATTGGAGGAAATGTATGTAATTGCACCGATAATAAATTGATTACCCAATGATTTCAAAGTATGAAATAGCCTTGAAGACAATTAAAAAATTAATCTTCCTATATAATGATAATTCAAACATTTATCTTATTTTAAATTTTTAATAATTTTCCTAAAAAATATTAATATTTAAAATAATTTTTTAATTATATTATCTAATGACCCTAATTACTTTTGGGTCTTGGGTCTGTCATTACCTAGTAGGAGTGTTCTACGAGGAGCGTCTTAAAAAATATGATCATATTTTTTTTCTTTATGTAACCTTTATCGATAGTCTTTGAGAGTGATTATGGTGCACTATTGATGTTCCTCCTAATACAGTAGTGCGTTAATATATTATTAGATTTAATTGGATATCAAGCTGCCAATCTTTCATGACATATCATATGATAATATATTAACAATCAAATCTAATAATATATCAATGTATTATAAAAATTTTTTATAATCTTCATTATAACCTTTATAGGCCACTCCTCTCTTACGGAATAGGACTTCAATTTTTTGGTTATATTTATTATTTCTCATTGGATAAAATCTTGTTACTTAAGTTTCATTTAAGTTAATTTTATGCTTTAATTTTTTAAAAATGTGCAATTTTATTTGCAAGTCTAATGAAATTAGACTTTTCAATAGAGATGCTCATTTGACATACTATAGGTTCAATGTAGGTCATTCTATTTTAATATTCTTATGGGAAAATTGATATATTTAATTCCATAACTTTTATTGAAATTCAAATACTCTTTCAAAAGTTTTATCTAAAGAAACTTTTTCCTTTAACTTTTGATATAAAGGTGGAATTTATTTTATGTCTTTTAGTTCTTTGGGATTGTAATTAAATGTATAGATTTTAAGAATCCTAACTTCTAATATATAGTTTGAAATTGGACCTTAACGTGTTATAATCATTTTTAGTGGAATCTACCTAGTGTACTAATTCTAATACATTGAATGATGTTTTGTCTATATTTGAATTTGCCTAGTATATACAATGGTTAATTACAATAAAAGTTATTATTTTAAAATGACATTTTTTCCTTAAATTATAATGGAAATCATCACATTTTTAAGAAGTTAAAGGGTAAATTTGCCTCATTTTAAACTTAATGAACAAGATTAGCACTCCAATGAAATATAAGGGAACCAAAAAAGCCTTCTTGTCATAACAATATGAGAAAACAACTTATGTAAACTATATAGGATGCCATATAAACACTTTTGTTAAAAAATTTAATGGAGTTAAAATTGTTTACTAACATTGTATGCTTTGAAAAGGTAGAAAATAAATTTATTTTGAATAAAACTTAGAAAATGAAATTGAAAGTTTAATAAAGATTAGAAGATCAAAGTGACTCTTTACAATTTTCAATTATATATTTTCTAGATTCAAAATTAACTATGAATGTAATATAACTATAGCATGATTCTACTTATAGAATTCAAATACAAATGTTAAAAATAAAAGTATAGAGTGAAAATTGATGTCTATTATAAATATTTATTTATGTAAATATTTCTAAAATATTTTTAGTTTATTTATTAATTATTGTAATTAAAATTTATCCAATTTATTATTGTAATCAATTAGTAATAAGCATTAATTAGTAATACTTATTAATTATTATATCAATTATTGATATTGATCACTTGGTACTTTGGACTATATATATATATATATATATATATATATAGAGATGTTACATGAAGATTTTATACATTCAAAAATAAGAGAAATTTCTTCTTTTATTCTATTCTCTTCTTCAATCTTTTTGTTATTTTACTTTTATTTTTATAATATATTATCAACACGAAATTCTTTTAATTTGAACTTTTAAAATTTCTCTTTTATTATGTAGATTTATATATCCTATATTTTTATCTCATTCTCAAATTCTATTTACAAATTGGAAAATTCTGTGAATGTGGTTGGACATTGTCATATATATTCATATTTTATATGCACCTCGATCAGTTTTGACTTTGATAAATTTGAAGCCTTTTATTCGGACTTTGACGATGCAGAAATTAGCACGAGGACACGAAGAACATTGATAAAGCTCTTTGCATACTGCCAACTGGCATGATTGCATTTAGGAGTCTACCTTGTGTTTGTAAGCCAAAAGGGTGTCCCTATTAAGCCTTCTCTTAAGATTTGTCGTTGTTCAGATGGGATACATAATAAATTGCATAGTCAGAGGATCCATGACACTAGGAATGTTGATGAATACACCAAAGATTTGGTAGAACTCATTGTTCTTAACATCGGTAGAAAGAAAAATGTATGAATAGGTGTTTGGCTTTTCTCTTAACTATTTTCTTTCGTGTTAATATAAAAGGGTTATTAAAGTTTGTTTATTCTTGATTATTCTTGATATATGAAAATTTTTCATAATTGATTTTTTTTATAATTGAAAATTAAATATGTTAAAGTTAAAATATCCCTTATCCTTTAAACCAATTTGAAAAAAAAAAAAAGATGAATAGAATTGATGAAATAAAATTTCATCTGTTATTTTTATTTTTTTCTTCTTTTTTATCAATTGTATAATCCGTTTCTCTCTTTCTCTCTCATCATGAAATTGCTTTTTCACTTATACCTTATTGTGACTAAATACAATAACGAAGTTTTAATGAAAAATATAAAATTTATCCAATTAGGTCTCATTGCTATTTCTTGAAGTGAATGCATTAATAATTAAAAGTTTTTTATGAAAAATGTGAAATCCATGTAATTGGTTTCATCACGTTCCCTAAAGTGATTGATTTCATACCTTCTAATAGCTAATCAAAATTTTTAATTTTTAATGAAAAAGTATGAAACTTGTCCAAGTAATTTTACTACATTCCTAGAAAATGATTAAAAGGTTTAGGATGAGGTCACGATTATAACTAGATATGTAAAAAATGACAAATTAATTTATATAATTGTGGTGGTTATAAGAATAATACCAATAACCTATAAAATTAGTTTTTACCACCAATAATTGAAAAATATAATGAGAAAGACCTATATAGTAAGAATTTAAAAAGTTTTGAAAATACATATTGTCAATGTGATATGAAAGATCATTAGAAGTTTTGAAAGTATATATTATCAAAGTGATATGAAAGGTTAATTTTGTTAATGAGAATGATGCTCTCAATCCATAATTCGTATGATGTAACATATTTCAATGTGGCAAATTTTTTGTAAATTCTAAAAAAAGACTTGATAATTTGATTAGTACTGAACAATGGCGAATTTCATTTTCTATTGAAATTATATTGCATATTTGTCTCTTATAAATAGTACAACAATGCACACCATTCTTAAGAATAGAAAATAATTTTCCTAATTAATGGTTGGTAATTATGTCACAAAATTGATCAAAGACTTTTGAAGAGCTAACATATTTTTACTAGGAGATATACAATACTTATAGATTCAATATAATCAATGAAGATATTTATAAAGTTTTAGAGATATATGATGTAATAGATATAGCATAGAGATAATAAGATATTGAATATTTTTATATTATAATAATTGTCTCAAGTAAAAAAATATGTTGAAAAAGTTACTATATATAAAGGTGATTAAAAGAAATATGAATAAAAAAGTTACTGATTATAATATTTTTACTACATGGCATGATCAAATGGGTGATCCTAGAATAATAATAATGCAAAAATCATTGAAAATTCACAATGTTATTTGTTGAAGAACAATTTGATAAATTTTCATGTGTTACTTGTTCTTAAGGCAATTTAATTATAAGGCATTAAAGCTAGTTACTAACTAAAATTAGGGACTAGAATTCCTAATCTTTTTGGAATGAATCACAAGGTGACATATGCTAATTTATCCACTATATGAACTATTTTGAATATTTAATAATTTTAATCATATATGAATTTATAATCAATATGCAACCTGGTGGTTGTGATATTACTTGCTCAAATAATTCAATTTTGAGTACAATTTTTTAATTATGCAATTAAAATAATATGTTTTAATAATCCTAATAAATTTATATCCAAAACTTTTAAGGATTATCATATTTTAATAGAAATAATTATTGAATATCTTTAAATATATTCATATATAAAATAATTTGGTTAGAATATTTTTAATATCCCAAGTTATTAGTTTTATTATTGTTCAATAGAACAAGATTTCATTTATCATTTTAAGGAATATGCAACTTTACATATCGTAATACTTATACATCTTAAACCAAAAAGATTATAGCTTTTCCCTCATAATTAGCTTCATTTAAGAGCTAAGAAGTTTTACATATAAATAATTTTTAAAGGCACAAAATATTTTTACTCCACCACAACATACATAAATGATCTTAAGAAATAACAAAAAAATGTAAAGGAATATGTGGAATGGTCATAAAATATCTTTGATTTATCTAATTAATTATTGAAATTTACACAATCTTTTATTGTTATTAATTAGTAATAAACATCAATTAGTAATATTTATTGATTATTATATCAATTAATAATATTGACCAATTAGTGCCTTGGATTATATATATAGTGTATGAAGGATTTGAAACATTTAGAAATAAATGCAACTTCTCTTCTTCTTCTGTTCTTTTTGCCATCCTATTTTTATTGAAAATTTACACAATCTTTTATTGTTTTTAATTAGTAATAAACATCAATTAGTAATATTTATTGATTATTATATCAATTAATAATATTGACCAATTAGTGCCTTAGATTATATATATATTGTATGAAGGATTTGAAACATTTAGAAATAAATGCAACTTCTCTTCTTCTTCTATTCTTTTTGCCATCCTATTTTTACTTTCAGCATAATGTATACTTTTTAGTAGGACATAAAAAAATTAAAAAAATGAGATAATGATAAATTTCAAATTTACTTTGCTCGTAATATTTTACATACACATTGGTTTATATTTTGTAATTTGAGATCGATCCTTCAATAGGTTTTTTAATTATTTACTCAACACTCCTAAATTTGAAGAAATCTATTTTCACTTCAAAAATATCTTTCTCTAGGAAAGTTTAATTTTCCAATTTGTAACGTGAGATTGAAGACATGACTATTCGAATTAGTTTTCTTACCAAGCTAATTTATTTTTCTAGTGAGAATAGTTAAATCATTATAATAATATAAGTTCCGAAATTCAACTTAAAAAATGTCAAAAAAAAAAGAACTTTCAAATAACATTACATACCTAAACCAAAAGCTCTTAATATGTTGCTTTATTGAAATATAAATAAGAAAGTGGAATTAATAATTATATATATAAGATTTTGAATCTAAACTTCATATGACAGAATATAAAAATTTTAAAATAATATTCAGTATCACTATACTCATAACGTGCATGCAGTCTTATGTTTTTCATATCCAACATTTTCTTCTTCTTTTTGCTGTTTCAACTTTCTTTTGTCATTTTAGTTTTTTTTTTGTTGGCATCATTTTTTAGGTGATTTTCGAGGTCAACCCAGGAAAGGTAGTCCAATTTGGGTATGGCTGCGGGTAGAGGGCCCAAATCACTGGGCTTGGCTCAAAAAGTTTAATCTTCCGGTGTAACCAAAAAGCGGAAAATCCAAAACATGAGCGGCGTCGGATTTAGGGTTTCTCGGATCCATTTAATCTCCTCCGCATAGTCTTCTCCTTTGATTCTGGGGGAGTTGCAGAGAGCATAGAGGAGCAGCAGAGTGATAATCCCTGCAGAAGATGGTTCAACGGCTCACATATCGGAAGCGCCACAGCTACGCCACCAAATCCAACCAGCACAGGGTTGTTAAAACCCCTGGTATAATTAATTTAATCTTTTCATAATTTTTTTATTCTTGCAAAATGATTTATTTTCCCCCCAATGGTTACTTCTTATGTAATTAGCTTGTTAATTGTGCATGAATGATTCGTTTAAATATCTGTTTTTGGTTTGTGATTTGATTGGAAATGCTGCTGAAATGGATTTTTAGGTGGGAAATTGGTGTATCAGAGCACTAAGAAGAGAGCAAGCGGGCCAAAGTGTCCTGTTACTGGCAAGAGGATCCAAGGGGTATGTAAGCCTTCTGGGTTAAGTATATTGCTTGTTAATTTATATGAAATTTATAATTTGGCTCAGAGATTTAGTTTGTTTCCCATGATTTATAGTATAAGGCTCAGAGTGGCAATACGCCCAAATGTAATCTTTCTTTTTCTTTTTTCTTTTTTCTCTCCTCAACTCTGATTTGATTGATGGGTTTACAATGTGATTTTAGTTTTCTCATAGCTAGATTAAGCAATCCAAATGCTCATGGTACTTTGACCTGTTTGATTTCACATTTAATTGAGAGGGAGCTCTGAAAAATCTAATGCCCTTGTAGTATTGTTTTCTCATTTTAGGATGATCTAATGATAAAGTAAAATTTAATTTGTCCCTTTGTATGGATTTTTTCTTTTGTCAATGGTATATATGATGTCTACTTTCTAAATGTCGCCTTCTTCCAAATTTCTTCCCTAAGGTTTATCTGTATATGTATGTCATATCATTTGTTGACTCTTGATGATTGATCCAAATTCTGGTTTTATCTAAATCGGGGATCTAGCTCATTCCCCAAGGGAGAAGATAGGGGAAGAGGGGAGAGAGAATGCTGATTGTTTTGGTTGTTCATCTCAATGAAACAAATTCAGCATGCCTGTACCCTACTGTAAATCCACTATGCCTTTTGGGATTGTTGACACAAATTATTAACCACAACAATAAATGGGCTGTTAGTATGACAGTGTGTGATCATTACTTGGCCATTTGTGTCAGCAAAAGAATGTGCTTTATGCATGTAATTTTAATGAATATGTTCTATAGTACTTTTCCCAATCCTTGATATTGTTTTATTGAAACATTATTGAAGAACTGAAGCTTTGAAAATTTTTTATGTACTCTTTTGCCTTTTGAATGAGTAACAGTACTCTGTGATATTCTATTGTGACTTTGCTGATTAACACTAAATCTGCAGATTCCGCACTTGAGACCAGCTGAATACAAGAGGTCTAGATTGTCTAGGAATCGCCGAACAGTTAACCGGGCCTATGGAGGTGTATTGTCTGGAGGAGCTGTTAGAGAAAGGTGTGTTGTTAGAAAAGCCATTCTTTCAAATACTTATATTATTTATTGTCCTTAATGACATGCTTCAGATGATGCCAGAAAAACTATATCCTTTATGATGTTATAATTTTTAGAAGTACTTTCTATTAAATAAAGGAAAATCTTGTGGTCTTAAACCAAGAGACAAATACTAATGTCAAATGGTTTGAGTTCATGAGATTTCCCTGCCATCACTTTAAAAAAGATGTCACAAGCTGCAAAACTTGAGCTTGACCCACAATTTGGCTGCTGTAAAATGGCCTTGAATCACAATTTTGGTCACAACAAAATGTTGTTCAACACCACAACTTGTTTGATACTTCGAATTTTCAATTTTGATCTAGGAGAAATATAGACTCCCCAATCCAAGTGAATTTGGATACTCTGCATTAACTTTAGATTTAGAGAAAGGTTTCAGAGAGATGAGAACAAATAATTGGGTCTCACAATGTGAATTATACAGAACTCACTTAATTGTTCTTGTCTCCCACTAACATTTTTAAATCTAGGTAATGGATGAAGATGATCTCACTCCTATTTGCAACTTGTTCACATGGGAGTAGAGTTTTGAATAGCCAGATAGAGCCTTATCAGGAGTAATTGAATGATGACCAACTAAAACTTGAGATAAATTGGAAATCCTATTTGGGCTAGAGAACTTGTGTTTCGAGAGACCTTGTTTTGTTTATAGCCTAAATATAGCAACTACTGACAACCCACTGGTCTTTTAAGTTAAAAGTGCATGCTTTAGATGGCCGTTCCAATGGGTTCTCTGCTAAAAAATGAAAAAGTGTGCGAGAGCTCAATTTCACCCGGCCAACATGTAATTTTGGGGGCAGTCTCAAGGTTTTTTACATGTTTCTTGTCATGTTTTAATTCAGGTATCTGCCCTATATTTCCACTCTTCCTAATTTATGTTTGAAAGATATCAATAGATAAATGTCTAGTCCAACTTCTCATTTTTTCAGAAACGTCTGATAATAATACAAAAAACTACTACATCTGCACCATAAAATTGTCAATTGTTAGCAGTTGCTTCTTTACATGAAAAAAAATAGTTATTTAGTAAAAAAAGAAGTTTTGGTACAGAATATCGACAGATCCAAACTGTGCGCTTAAGTCCCAATTTTGCAGCTGCCATTTCAAGCTTTTGCAGAAAACTGAATCCATGAGCTGGTATATGTCTCATGGTTTACGAGACAATTTTGTTTAAAAAGAGATACTTTCTTAAATTGTAACAGTATGGTAGAAATAATTTGCCCTCTGCATTATTTTAATCATTTTTTTCCTTTTGCACCATATATGTGAAAAAGACTAATTTTTCATGTGTCAAAGAAAAGTCAAGAGTTATATAATATTTATATTTGTATAGGATAATTCGTGCTTTCCTGGTTGAAGAGCAAAAGATAGTGAAAAAGGTGCTGAAGATCCAGAAGGCAAAAGAAAAGCTAGCATCAAAGAGTTAAATTGAGTTGGTCATGTATGGAAAAAATTCCTGCATTAAAATTTGCTAAAGAAATTTTGACTTGTATGATGTTTATTAGAAATGTTGAACTTGAATTAAAATTCATTCTGAGTTCCTTGTATTTGATAATTTTGTGTGTTAGTATTAGCATACACTGAAAATGTGCTGTTGCAAATCGGCAGGAGATTAGTTGCTGTTTTGATTGCATAATATAAAATAGGGAACTACTAGTGTCTAACAGCCAGATTATATATATTCATGAAATTAATTGATTCACACAAGGATTCAAATTATGTAAGAAATGGAAGTTTTATTTGTGTTGGCATTATCTGCTAAAGCCTTGTGGACCTTTGTGTCCCAATTTTTTATGAAGCTTGCCCGCAGCTTTGGATGGCTCCACCCACCCCTATATAAGATAAAATTTCAGGTGTTATAAATGCGCATACGTTTGAGATAAAGTCATGAGTTTTTTTAATGACACAATTACTCAAGGTTCTAAATCGCGATTTGTAATTGCATTATTATGCACAATATTGGTTTCGTCGACTGTATAATATTTGTGATTTTTTATAATTTTACATTATAATTGCTGTATTTTTCTTGCATTTGCAATTTATAATTGCTGTCTAGGATAGGGCAGTTATTTTCTTGTTTTTGAAAATATTACTATCGAGTGTGAAGGGGCTGTGTTTCAAATGTGTCTTCAGTTTTTGCTAAAATTATTTCTAGTGCGTTTGAGCTTTCGAGGCATGGAATTGGCTTTAGCATTTTTTAATGTATACTTTTTGTAGGTGATATTTGTCCGAAAGACTGTTGGGAGAGACCTGCAACTTAGTC
Source organism: Sindora glabra (assembly GCA_020226215.1). NCBI lineage: Eukaryota > Viridiplantae > Streptophyta > Magnoliopsida > Fabales > Fabaceae > Sindora > Sindora glabra. Next base: position 84,899,150 of record CM035228.1, read on the forward strand.
TTCTAGGCTTATATGCAAGCTATCTTTAGACTTATTTGGTAATCTCCATATTTTCACTTGTTTATATGATATAAGAATTGTTTGTTTGCACAATGGTTCCTTTACTCTTAAAATATTAAATATTTTTTGAATGGAAGGCAATATAGCAGAGTGAAAATAATTAATTTATAACGATGTTTATGTATGTATATAAAAATAAGTGGTCATGCTCACTTCTTATTTTTTTCAATGTTAATTTTTTTGTAGCATTTTTGTTATAAGTTGTAATTTTTGCATAAAAATGAGAATTTTTTTAAAATTTTTCTGATACATTGTGAATGATGGAGTTGCAGCTTTTTGGATATTTGTAGCACATGAAATTTATGCATGCTTAAATGTTTTTATAGGAAATTGTGAGATTTTATATAAAAATAGCAATAGCAATTTTTATGAAATTTATGTTGAGAGTTTCAAGGAAATTAAAAAATTTCAATTATATATAAAATTATTCCAATCAATTTTTAGATGGATCGGACGCACTTTATACTATTGCACACTTCATCCTTAAACAATGTGCCAAACGATTTGGATAAGTTTAGGGTACAAATGTGTTAAATTACTTATCAATAACTCAATATCGATTGATAATAATCTTGATTCAAACTTGATTTGAAGCAGGTTTAATTAATATATAAGTTTGAGTTTAAACTTTATATAGTCATTTTTGAGATAAAAAATGAGTTTAGGGAAAAGAGGGTAAGAGATAGGAGTAAATTAAATTTCTCTCGTCCTGTATCCTATTATTAGGGATATAATATTGATTTACTTTATGTCTCATTATTGAGAATAAAATCCATTGCATTTATGTGTCTTACAAGGCAATAGATAAAAATATCAAATTTATTCATAATTTCATTAAGTAAATATATGGGGTACTTTTAGAAGTGTTTTTGCGTGTCATTTTATCTATAACCTATTTTATATACTTCAACTTGTGAAAAAATATAGTTTATTTTAACGATAAAATAAATTTTCAATTAACACAACAAAATTATCTTTCATTTATCAAAAATAGATTATAATACTAATATGGTGTGTATTGGGACACACCGGTCATTGAAAATATTATTATTTAAAACCCTAATTTTAAAGGAATCTCATATTATGAAAGGAATATTATTGTCGGAGAGGGTTTTGAGGGTGGAGGAAGGTTTCCATATATTTTTTATACTTTAAGAAAGGTTTAAGTATTTTTCTATAAAAATTAAACAGATTATAAAAAATTAAATCTTGAAATTAAGCACTACATATATCTAATCACTAAATATTCTCAAACACTAGGAATTAAATTTTTTTGGCAAAGAATAATCACTTTAAATTATTTATCTAAAATCATGATATTCATCATATAATTATTTGTTATTTCACGTATATAAATAAAGTATAATAAATTTATAAAAATAAAATTTAAAAATATTTAAGTATTCATATTTAAAATATATTATGTATTACAAATTAAAAATAAAGTAATAGTTTTTCAAATCTCGAGACAATACAAAGCGTGAAAGGGTGGGTGGTGGTGACTATGATTTCTACCTCATCTCCAAAGGCCCAAATTATTGGGCTTTGTTAATCTTCAACTATAAGAGGCTGACCAAAAAGCCCAAGAAAAGTCGTAAGGCAGAATCCATTAGTAGAGATCCCAAAAAAGTAAAAAACAAAAAACTAATTGTCGAGGTCAGATTTAGGGTTTCTTGGAACCCTTCACTCACCCTCCTCGTTGTCGTCTCCTTGAACTCTGGAAGTCGGGTGAGTTGCAGAGAACGGGGAGGAGCAGGCGAGTGATAATCACTGCAGGAGATGGTTCAGCGGCTCACATATCGGAAGCGCCACAGCTACGCCACCAAGTCCAACCAGCACAGGGTTGTCAAAACCCCCGGTATAATTATTCTAACCTTTTTATATATCTTCATTTTATTTTTTTCCTCAGTGGTTATATCTTGTTTAATTAACTTATTTTTTGTGCATGAATGATTCGTCTAAATATCTGTTTTGTGATTTGATTGAAAATGCTGCTGAAATGAGTCTTTAGGCGGGAAATTGGTGTATCAGAGCACTAAAAAGAGGGCAAGCGGGCCAAAGTGTCCGGTTACTGGCAAGAGGATCCAAGGGGTATGTAAGCCTTTTCGGTTAATTATATTGCGAATTAACTGTTTGCAATGTAGTATTTGGCTTGTAGGTTCAGTTTGTTCACTTTTTATATAGTATACGGCCCAGAATTACAGTTTGTACCATGTATTCTTAATTGATTGGTGGGTGCACAATATGATTTGATATATATTTGATATGAAGCTTTAAAAATTTAAGCGCTGGTTTTTTAGAAACTATTTTTTTGTTGGAAAATCTCATGTCCTTATAAATTGCGGTTACGGTCGCATTGCGATGCGGACTAATGCGGAAAAATACGATCGTAAGGGTCTAAAATTGCGGAAAATTGCGGATGCGGTTTGGTTCAAAAATGCAATATTGCGATCACGGACTGTTTTTTAAATCTTAGATACCTTGTGATTAAAAGAAAAATTGATCCTTAAATGCATGAAAGTGGAGGAAAACAACTTACTAAAAGGGAAGTTATCTTCCACGTAACTCATTACATTTAACATTGAACAAACAAATCATTTCCTATTATCTTAATAATTTATGATTATATCTCTATGGAAGATGAATTCCATTAAAACAAACGGAGCCTTATGTCCTTGTTGTGTTGTTTTTCTCATTTTAGGTTCGTCTAATGATAAGATAAAAGTTAATTTATCACTCGTTTTTAGGATTTTTTTTTCAATGGTATATTTGCAGTCAGCTCTCTGAATGTTGCCTCCTTCCAAAATTTATTCCAACATTGTGAGTTTTCTGATTAATATTGGATCTTCAGATTCCACACTTGAGACCTGCTGAATACAAGAGGTCTAGATTGCCTAGGAATCGCCGGACAGTTAACCGTGCCTATGGAGGTGTATTATCTGGAGGAGCTGTTAGAGAAAGGTGTTGTATAAAAAGCACTCTTTCAAATACTTATATATATTTATATATTTGGCCTTAATGACATGCTTAAAATAATGTGAAAGAGAGATTATTTCCCCCCATAATATTATAATATTTAGCAGTATTTTTTTTTTTTTTGGTGTTAAAACATGAGAAAAATTACTAATGTCACATTGTTTGGGACCATGAAATTTCCTTGCTAAAGCTTGAAAAAAGATGTCACAAGCTGCAAAATTTCTTGAACAACATTTTCTAAATAGCAATTTGCATCGCAGATAAGCATCAGTCATGTCCACAATTTGTTTGGTCACTTAGTGGGATAAGACTTTATTGTTGTTATTGTTGTAGTTGCTTTGATACATTGAATTTTGATTTGGCAGAAATAACTGACGCCATAATCCAACTGAATGTGGATCTTCTGCATTAACCTGAAAGAAAAGTCTGGGAGAGATAAGAACAAATAAGTGGGTTCCCAGTGTGAAATATATGGGCTTATCTGAGTTCCTGTCTCTTGTGAATTTCTTGATCAAGTTAATGGACGGAGATGATCTCACCCGAATTTGAGTCTTGCTCACATGGGAGTAGAATTTTGAATAACCAGAGAATTTTAGATAATTAAATAATAAAAGTGCAGGAATAATATGCATGATGACAAAGTGAAATTGAGATAAGTTGGTAATCCTATTTTGGTGAGACAACTGGTGTTTGTAGAGACCTTGTTTTGTTTATAGCATAATTACAACAACTAACAATCGTACAATTTTGTACTTGAAATTGCTTGCTTAAAACAGCTTTCCAATGGGTTCTTAGCTAAACAATGAAAAAGTGTGTGAGAGCTCAATTTCACCTAGCCAATAAATCTTGGTGGTATCCTCAAGGTTTTACATGCTTCTAATTATGTTTTAATTCAGGGAAACTGCCCTATATTTCTACTACTTCTAAATTGCAAGCTGAAAAGATATCAATAATTCAATAAGCAGTCCAACTTCTCTTATTTTTAGAACTTGCACCCTAAAATTATCAATGTTTAGCACTTGCTTCTTCCCCTCCCCCCCCCCCCAAAAAAAAAAAGGGTTAATTTTGCAAAAATAATGTTTATTTCAGTATCAAGTGTCAACTTATCTAAACTGTGGTCTTGAATCACAATTTTGCAGCTGCCTTTTCAAGCTTTTGCAGAAATCTGGATCTTTGAACTGGAATTTGTGACATGGTTTAAAACCAGGGGATAGACCTTTGTCTTAAAATGAGATGCTTTCTCTAATTGTAACTTCATGGTGTAGTTTGCCCTCTGCATTATTCTAATCATTTCTTAATGAAGTAATGTTGTATATGTCAAAAAGGCCTTTTTTTTTTCCTGGGCTTTCCTTTTGTATTATTTCAGTCTTCTGCCTTTAAAATAGCATCTCATATGTCAAAATGCATATTTGTTCCCAATATGTGAAAGAAAATCTAAGAGGTATATAATATTTCTGTAGGATAATTCGTGCTTTCCTGGTTGAAGAGCAGAAGATTGTGAAAAAGGTGCTGAAGATCCAGAAGGCAAAAGAAAAGCTAGCATCAAAGAGTTAAATTGAGTTGATCGCAGATGGAAACAGATTCCTTCATTAAATCGTGCTGAAGAAATTTTGATTTGTACCGTGTTTAAAAGAAATTTGGAACTTAAATTTAAATTCATTTTGAGTTCTTGCTTAAGTTTGAATTGATTGAGTTCTTGCCTTTGATAATTTAGTGTTAGTATTAGCATACATTAACCCCGTGCTGTTGCAATGCGTTTTTGGTTTTGGGATATCTACATGCATCCATTTTCCGGTGGACTGCAAAGTAGCGGGATTAGGTGCTGTCTTGAATGCATGCAAAATAGGGGAACTACCACTTTCTTTTTGGGATTAGTGGGATTCGTGTAAGAGTAGGTATATTTGATGAAATAATTAATGTGATTGTCTGAAAACTTGAAAGCCGAACCAACACTTTCAAATTTTTAGACAGCTGGATTAAATACTCCTCAGATATATCAAATATTATATGAATGCAAATTATATATGAAACTTGACTAGTTATTTTGAAGCCAACTCTGCTAAATCGTTGAGATAATGAGCTTGATAGACCTTTGAATTTCAATTTTATGATAGTTACCTGTAGTTCTGGATGCCTTCTGCCTCAATTGTGTGATTTACAAATGCAAATTAGGCTAGAGATATAAAACTATCTCTAATGTGTTGCTGGAGATATAAAATTATCTCTAGTGTGTTTAAGCTTTCGAGGTATGGTATTGGTTCATGCTTTGTTATGTATATTCTTGTAATTTATTTGGTTCTTGCTTGTTATGTGACACCTTTTGTGTGAAGGATCGTGTTGGTAGAAACCTGGCTTGAGTAGTTGAGCTATTAGAATAGTTTTATCAATCTTTAGGGTTATTTTCTAATCTGTATTATATAGGTTGTTTGTACATATCATGGTACTATTAGAATCGCTTCTTGAGATCAAGAGACGGGAAAAGTGATAATAAGAACTATGTTTCGATGCACTATCATGTGTTTGCACCAAATATATATAGGTTCTGTTTGATTTGGTAAAATGCATATTTCTTTATAAATTGTCAAGATAATGAAAAATGTTTTGTATGTACCATGTTAAATGTATGAAATTTGGTAAAAGACAACATTTTTCTTTTTAACGAGAAAATTATTTCCTTTCATTATTATGACTCTTTAGTTTTAATTTTTTTAATAATAAGGTGTGGAAGTAATATGTCACTCCTTTATTTATAGAGAAATTTATGAGATTTTTCTGCGAAAAAGGTCTTTCGAAGAACAGAAGGACCCTCTAGAATGTATTTACATGATAACATATTTATCTTCTGTGTACGTTGTGCCACGCGTGTCCTTTTAAGATAGTTTACCTGCCCACAATTTGAAGGTCCTTGCGCTAGGCATTTAACAATGACCAAATTTAGCAAGTATATTTATATTTATGCATGCTAGTACTTCTAGTTTGATGCAGATCATGTCTGGTCTATTAAAATTGCCACGGAAATCTACTCTCATGGCATAAATCCTGATCAAGCTATAACGAGATCCAAATGTAAAATTCCTAACTCCAAAGGCCCTGATGACCTGACTAATATGTGAATGGTAGGCACTGATCAAGCTGACACTTTATAACTTATGTATGGTCTAAACAGAAGAGATTGAAAAAAAAAAAAAGGGAAGCCAGAGGTTGGATTGTCAACAACAGAATAGGATTAATAATTAATGTATGGTGTATCATATAAAATGCTTAAGTCCTATTCTCAGAATGTTGTTACATAATAGGAGATCCTTGGAATTCGAGAATGATAGGTCACGTAACAAACACAACATTTAGGTTGGAATTAGAAATCTGAACATTGATGAAGAAAACGTTTTAAACAAAAAATTGAATTATTGTTTCACTTATGCAAGGATCAATGATGCAAAGAAAAATAAAAAAATTGGAATGACACTGGATGCCACTTGAATTAGAAGGCTTTTATCAAATATTTCTCGTTTTATTTATTTCCTTTCAATGTTCTAATTACTAGTTGTCTCATTTCGTTTCTTTCCTCTTCTTTGTCCTTTTTTTTTAACTGCTTGGACACTTCAACCAAACGTTTCATATTGCAAAGAGGTGGATAAAGTTAGTTCTTGGTTCCTGGATCTTAATTTATGTACGTACGTTTCATCCTCTAATTTTCCTATGACATCAGTCGAATATGAATTAAGGTGATCAACATTAAGAAATCTGTAGGAAATTAAAAATATATACATATATTGACAAAAGTTGATATACATTTATGGATGTATGTGTGTATAATTATATACACGGCAAACATATAAAGCATGTGAAATTTGCTACAAAGTAACCAGTAGCTGCAAAGCACAAAGACCCTGCTTTTCAACTATCGGCGGTTCTTTCCTGTGTTCCTTTGGCTTAAGTGGCCTTCAAGTACATATTTGTATATAAGCAACAAGCAATAAGAATCTGTACATTTACTGGCAAAATCAGCACCTGGCTACTTGCTGATACTGATTTTACTGGTAAACATACTAATCTTATAAATGGAAATAAACTACTATTCGGACCGCTGGCTTCATACCAGTTAGAACGTAACATCTTTAAAGATGAAAAATTCTATCTTCCTCCTAAAACACTTGACATAAGAAAAGTATCTTAAAACACACAGAAAAATAGAGATACATGCAAGTGAGATCCAAAATTACACAAATCCTATACAGGTGGAACCCACAGAGCAATGTGTCTCTATTTCTCTTTGGTGATTAAGAAAATTACCTTACCCAGGAATAAGAAAGAATTTCTCCCAAACGATTTGCAAGTTTTGTTCTGATTATGTGTAGCACTTATACGTGGGATAGCTACTAGACATCTCACTAGGACAAGACGGTGAGTCCCATGGCAGATTTGGCTTCCAATTTGCATCAATATTTGGAGGCAAACTGAAAGGAAACCCCATTGCTTGCACTGTATTTGGAGTATTCTTCCTCCATCCTCCTTGTTCTTCTTCACCTGTTTCTATTCTCATATTTCCTTGCATATCCTGAGGCACACTGACTGAAAATCCACTATACTGCTCCATATTTTGCCCTTCAAGGCCTACACATTCAGTGTTGTAAATCATGGAACTAGCATCAACTCCACACTTGGAAGAAGGCCCCGAAGATTCAAGCCCGGAGAAGATGAAGTTGTCCGGAAGGTCTCCATTTGAAACAGGAAACTGTGAGGGCTTGCAGACTGTCATACTGTTGATGGGTTTGTAAGATGGAATATCAGAAGCCTGGAAATTAGTGGAACTGGTGACTTGGTGCAGTAAGTCTTTGGTCCCACCAAACTGAATTGCTGATGATGATCCTATTTCTGTGGTGCAAGACATGTTCTCTGAACTGAACTGATTGTAATTTGCACCTTGGTTGAGTATGTCAGCTACCATGCTTTCCGGCAACTGAGTGATCCATGGATGAGACAAAGCCTTCTGCGCCATGGACATGGAGTTGGTTTTCTTGAATATCCTGCAAATCGCCCATGAATCCTGCGACACGAGAAGAAAACTTCTGTTCATAAAACCACATAAAAAGATGTCATCTAGTGTGATAATACAATATTAATTCTAGCAACACATACGCTAGGCGGGAGGCTTTTGTCCATGGGCTTCTTGGGAGGTGCTGAATCCGCTACAGGTGGTAGCCGAAACTCGTGCATCATCCAGTCAGTTTTGATCCCTTTAGCCGCCCTGCCTCTGTAGAACACAAGCGACTTCTTCAAGCCGATGCACTTTCCTTCGGAGGAATATATTGGCCGATCAGTTCCGGTTGCCTTCCAAAACCCAGCTCTGGTGACTCGATTTGGGCGAGCACTGTTTCTGTATTTTCTGTCCCTTGGGCAGTAGAAATACCATTCCTTTTCCCCATTACTTGTCAGCTCTTCTTGTGCAGGAAAAGAAAATGAAACACAGAGAAATTAGTTCATCGAAGAAATTTGTTTAATTGGTAAGAAGTTTATTGAAGATAGAGAGCAGTCTTAAAGAGTTCTTACTTGGAAGATCCCAAGGATCATATTTATAGATATCAACTTGCTTAATTAGCTCAATTGGAAGAGATTTCTGCTGAATTTTCCTCTTCAGGTAAAAATCAACAAGCTCTTCATCTGTCGGATGAAACCGAAAACCAGGCATCATCACATCATCAAACTTCTCCATTTCGTTCTTCTCCTCCATATTCTCTCTCTCTCTCTCTCTCTCTCTCTCTTTCAGATTCTTCTTAAAGAACCAAACACAAAAACAAGACTACTTCGAGAGTTTACAAAGTTCTTTCTGCTATCTGCTATCTGCAAGAAAGTGAGGCTAGTAAGTATACGCGATGCTAAGTAAATGCAATTATAAGCCAAGTAATATAGTGATGAAGAGTTTGAATACTACGCTGAAAGTTTTTTGTTTGAATTGTACCAAAAATAAGTAAGTGTAATTATATATGCGATAACCATTGCATACATTATAAAACAAACATGTTGAAAATTTGTGTAGTAGTTTCTAGTAATATTATCAACTTACAGAAACTTGCGTACAAATTTCCTTTGTCCAAGACAATTAATCTAGCCTCCCAAGAAGGGTTCTGCTTCCGAAGCTTTGGCCGCCGTTCCCAGGCCGACGGCGAAGATCACGATGAGTTTGGTGGTGACAAGTGAGATGAATTCCGTGACTGAGCTCTTTAAGAATGACAGCAACCAAGAAACTGGTCCCTCGAGTCAAGAGGAAGTAAACTGTTTCTGTTTCGATGGAGCTCTCATTTCCTCACCTCGAGACTAATATATTTGTTTTTGTTAGACACCAAAATAAGGTTCCCGAGAGACTACAGAATCAGTAGTTTTCTGGTCTCTGTTTTATATTATAAAGTGATGTTATTCTCTTTTTGTCACGCTTGGTGACGGTGTTGATCACATTGTAGAAACATCCCCTTTTATGTTCAACAAGTGGAGGACAAGGACAAGATGACAAGGCAAGCTTCTAACGAAAAACTATTATTTTGGTTTTCCCCATTATTAAATAATTTAATCTTGAATTGTCCTTTGTAAGCTATTTGAGATTGAGATGGACCCAATTCTATCTAATTAATAAGTATAATGTAGCTTTAGTCTGATAGATTTTCGACTAAATTCCTTTGAGGGCCCTTTTAAGGAAAAAATAATAATTAAGTAGTTATCATCATTAGATCCAAATCAGTCTTGCTTGCGTACAATTTTAAAAGAAGTTGTTGAATTCTATGGAAAAATTATAATTTATTTTTATGAAATTTGTAATTAATTTCTCAAATTTTATGAGCAGGGGCGGAGGGAGGGGATAGCCAACGACTCCGCCCCTACAAAAATCTTAATATTTTTATTTTTATATATAGTATTTTCAATTTGGTCTTCTCAAAAATTTAAAAATTATATGCTTTTCATCAAAATTTTGATACTTGGCTCTCTCATGCTAAAATTTGTTTACTTCATCATTTCTTACAAGTATTAAAGATATAATATTGCAACTATTTTATAAAATCTTATAATTTCTTGACAGAATTTTGTAATTGTTTATAAAAATTATAATTGAAATAATTATAATTGTAATATTAAAAATATTTAAATATTCTATGAAAAACTTGTAAATTTTTATAAGAAAGTTATAAATATTTAAATAAACAAATAAATAAATGCTTGCAAGGGGACGTATCACGATCCACATATTCCGTTGTGCTCAGATCTTTTTAATTATTTCTCATATTCTCTGTACCACATAAGAACAAGTAGCCTGTCATCATTCTGATTAATTTATAATTAACCTTAAAAAATTGTTCCAACGGGTTATTAATATTATTATTAACTCTAATAATAAGGGGAACATCCAATTAACCAGCAAGGAAATAGAAGATTTGAGTAAACAACCATTGGACCCTCTAAATTGACATAGACATAGGGGAAGATGAAATCAAGCCTCTCAAATGTAGTTTTATTTTAATTAATATCAGTGAACTATTATAAAGAAAAATGGGAAAAAATCAATTTTCTTTTTATTTTCACCTCAGGTATTCCATGCATATTTCATCAAAAAATGAGATGAATCTTAATCGCAATGGAAACAGTAGAGGATAAACCCTCCAACAAAGCTCCTCCAGGAATTAGCCCTTTTCTAGTTTAAAGAATTGACATCTCATCAAGTTTTGCGGTGTATGCATAGAAAATCCTAAACTTGCAGCCTAAGTTTTTATCATGTCTATTGCCAATTTGTTAATGTTAAATAAAGAAAAATATTCTGTATGATTTGATTTATCATATCCTTACAATTACGATGTTGTTTTACATTTAGGTTTGAGTCCAAGAAATAATATAATGATTTATGGCATGTTTTTCCATTCAAATACATTCCAACTATAATACTAAAAATATTATATGTGTCAAAATTTCAAATGTTTTATATCTATTAAATTAAATTTTACAAATTTATTTCACTATTTTATATTTAATGGCAATGCCTAATTTGCATTTCAATCTTATTTTTTATGTATATAATATTATTATAATACAAGTACCCATATAACACGCATTGGATTCATGTTTGTATTTATCCCAATTTATTTTATGTTTTGAGACCAAATTTTAACACTCACACAATTGAAGTTTCCAATAAAAGACAACTATTTTTTTTCAAAGAAGTATTTGATGGTATGACAAATTAGTGATCTTGGATTAAGAAATGTGTTTCATTCCTAGCTTGTTCAAATAGATTTTGACATGTTATTCAAAAGTTTGAACAAAGGTAATAATTTTACAGGCTGGATGGAAGTCTAAGTCTATGAGCATTGTAAGTTTCGATGGGGGAACTAGGGTGAAACAAAATTTCTCTAGTTGCTTTTATTAAAAATTAGAGATTACATATAATTTTAAATTTTGATCATAGAATGGGAGATATTTTTGAGAGAAACCGGTTAATAATGGTTATGATTAAAGAGATTTTTAATATTTTTTATTCGTTCTCAACTGATAATATTAAAAAAATTTAGGCTTTTTTTGGCACAACATATAATATTATATAATAATCAATGAATAAGGTAGTATTGTATAATATAGTATTATAGAAGATAATGTAGTATATTATATTATGTTTAGTTTGATATTGTATAAGATGAAGGCTGTATAAAATATTTTATCTTTCTATTTATTCTCATATTGTTCATGAATTAATGTATGGACCTAAAATATAATCAATTGAACTAAAATACATTTATATATAAAAAATACAATTATCATTACTAAAGAATTAATTTTTAATGTTAGTAGTTTAATATATTTGACAATGATTATTACTCAACATATATGTGGTTGTCATTATGGGAATATTTGGTAAATAATTTTTGGGATGGCTTTTAATTGGTTAACCAACTTTGACTGGTTGACAATTATATCAGCCGTTTGGTAACCAGTTTTTTGAACAGCTGATGGTTCCAAATAAGCTGAATTTTCAAACGCTGCAAGTAGTGGCGTTTTCAACATAGCTATTTGGTTACTATTTAAAAAATGACACAAATGCCCCCAGTTGTTGCTGCTCGGTTGCTGCTGTGTTTTCTCTTTTTTTTTATTTGATAAAACACTACTACGTCTCTGTTTGGCGAAACAATGCTACCTTTTCCATTTTCCTTTTAGTAAAATACTGCTGCATTGCTATTTGGTGAAATAATGCAACGTTTTTCATTTTCTTTTTAGTAAAATACTTTGTTGAAACACTGCTGTGTTTTGTATTTTTTTTGGTAAAATACTGTTGCATTTTTGTTTCAATAATATAAATATGTAAATTATAATTATAGTTATTAATTTTTATTGATAAATTTATTTACTATAAAAATTATATTAATATAATTTAAAAATATTTAACTTATAATAAATTATAATAATATATTATTTATAAGAAAATTTAATATATTAACTAATATATAAAATTTAAAATATTAAAATAAAAAAATACTCAAATAATTCATAAAATATACTCATACCCTTATATATCATTTTACATACAAACAACTAATCATAAACAGCTAATTTTACCAAACACTCTTATTCAAACAGCTAATGTAATTAGTTGATCAAGTCAGTTAATATAATTAATTATCAACTAACAGATAATTAAATCAGTTAACCGCTACAACTATTAGCTGTTTGTCAAACAAGGTCTATATATTTTTAGATCATTCCATGTCAGTTATATAATTAATATAAAAAAGACTTATCAACTTTTTTGCTAAAAAATCAACATCTAATCTTCAATTATATCTTAATTTTTTTATATTTCACAATAATTTTTATTAAAAAAATAGCATGAAATATTTACATAATATTTTTTAATATTAGTTTTTCTCTTCCTTGCCACTTAAATAAACCTAGCATCCCATCAAAAATAATGTATTTTGTGTTTAAAATTTTCAAAAGTCATAATTTGCACTCAGTTATCTATTTAGAAAAAAAATTATATTAATTTTATGTAATTTTTTAAAATCTATTTATCTGCGAATCCTTTCCAAAAACCATAAAAATAGCCATTTCATGAATTTTTTTTTTTTTTTACCTTTTATCCATCTCTTGTAATTGTTTGACTAACTTTACACTTTCTTGTAATATTTTATCAAATATATAATAGGCATCTAACACTAAGATACAATTTTAAAAATTATACAAATGAAATATAAATAAAAAATCTCTTAAAAAACCTACAAAAAATGAGAGAAATGAAAAAGAATATTTAATAAATAAAAATAAGAAAATTTTCCCTTATATTTTGAACTCTCTTTATGGTCAATACTAGTTAAAAAAGTATCGGTAGCTCACTAATGAAAATTTCTTAATAAGCTTATGCAAAAATAAGAGAAATGGAAGATATGACATTTAAGTAATAGAAGCAAGAACCTATATTTTGAACCCACTTCATCCTTGATGTTATTTGAAAGAGTATCAATAAGATATAAGATATAATATTCAGGAGCTGGATGAAGATAAAGAATGTAATATTTTATTGATGGAGCTAAAGGGAGATAGAAAATGTGCTTAAAAACAAATGGAAGAGAGAGTAAAAGTGATAATAAGAAAAAATAACTTGCTTTAGTTATAGCACAAAAATGTCATTACTACTATGATTTTAGACATTGGTCATTTTATGAATTGACATCTAAAAACCCATAAAAAGAAAACATATTGGTAATTTTTTTAAAAAAATAATATCTTAAGTGATTTCATTTTCAAATGCTGGTAGTTAGCAATACTTTAAAAATTCACAAAAAGAAAATATATCTATAATTTTTTTAAAAAATAATATCTTAAGTGGTTTCATTTTGAATGCTAGTAGTTGACAATACTTTAAGAAGTCATTTTTATTTAAAAAAAATTAACATATTAATTATATCCCAATTATTTGAATTGATTATTCACCTCTTTTTTATGTTAATTCTCTAGTAACTAACGTAGAAAACTGTTATGTCGTTGATTTTTTTAAAAAATTAACATGTTAATTTATACAAATTTTTTAAATTGACTCTTTCCTTTCTTTTTAATGTTAGTTCTCTAATAATTGATGTAAAAAGATGTCATAATGTCAATTCTTTATTTGAATTGACATGTTGTATTACACTTTTTAAGGTAAATGACAATTCATATAAATTTAGACGTCCACCTATTCTAAACCAATGTGTAAATAGCAATAAATGTCCATTGTAAATAATAAATATTATCTTAAATTTTTATAGAACACACTCTTTATCTCCCATTAAAGATTATGATTTTATAATGTCAACTAATTATTTTAACTAATATGATAAGTTGCACTTATTTTTAAAAATATTATTGCATCATTATATAAGATAATTTTCACTTTAACCAATGTCAATATACCAACATGAAAAGATAATTCTGTAATATTGTATTTTAATATGTATATATGGATGTATGTCTAACAAATTAGTAAAAAAGTTTACAACAAATCAATTCAATAATATAAAATTCAATAAATATCTTTTATAAATATATATATAGACACACACACACTATCTGCATATATTATATAGTCTAAGATTGTCAAATTAAAAAATTAAAAATATTAAATCAAATATAAGTGCTAAAATAAAAGAATTTTTTAATTTTGACTTTATATATGTGAGAAAGATATAAGAAAAAAAAAACTTAAAAAGAATTTTTTAATTCTAACAATTTACTTTTTATCTTAACACTATCTATCAACTCATATCCCCTCTCTCACAGAATAAATAGCCTTACACCAAATTTGATGTATAAAAAAATATTTCTGAATAAGTTATAATATTAGCCATCTGAAAACTCTAAATATAATATAAGCTATAATTGTATAATCCATTCTATGTCCCAAACGAGTGACCCTAAGAATATATTAACATATACCAATATGATTTTAATAAGATGTGAAGGATGATACTTCCCCATTCTATCCAATTTTTTCGACAGCTTTCAGCTTCTCAATTCTTATCAGCAGATTAATCTCTTCCATTTCCTTTGTCGTTCTCGCACTCAATATCTACTCACTCCTTATTATAATCTTCATTAAAAGTTTATAACTCACAGAACTTCTTTGCAAAGTGAAGAAGATTAAGATCAAACTCTTACTTTAGTTGTTTGTTATATTTTTTGTGTTTCAATTGCTTCGATTAGTTGGAGTACCATATTATTTCTACGTTCATCTTTGCCACTACTGAGAATAGATTTGTAAGAAACAATTCTTAATCACAAATACCTCAATTTTTTTATTAAGAGAGTGGATTGAAATGATCAAACGAATGGAAATAAATTTAATTTTCATCATATTAATTATAAGAGAATGGATTAAAAAACTTTTTAATCAGAATGAAAATGAATTATTATGGAAAAGAATATAGCTTTGCTAAGCATGTGTCCACCATATGGCTAACCAAGTTTTAAATTGGGAAAGACCCAGAGATCTCGTTTGGAGCCCTTTCCTGTCTGCTGATGACTTAGGGTTTTGCAACCCAAGCAGGAAAATCGGTCAAATTCTCTTATAACCAAGGATTTTTAAAGCCTTTGTCTACAAACATTTATGGCAATTTTTTTATACATTGATTCCGTGTAGCGAGGGCAAATATTTTTAATCCTAAACAAATTCCAATATTACATCAATTTGTAATTTTAATAAATTGAATATTTTAATATTATAATTAAGTGGTTATTAAAATTTAAGAGAAAATTTTCCAATGTATAGGAATATAAGTAAAAATAATATTGAAATTTCAGTAATATAATAGGATTAAATATTTTTATAATGACAAAAATATCGTATATTAAACTAGCATTAACTTGATTTTTTAATGTAATTTTTTTAATGAATAAAATGATGATCAAGTGAGGTCCTCTTTTAAAAAGGATCATCTTCAAAATCCAAACCCATTGATTGACTGATTTTTTTAATGCAATTTTTAATTATTTGTAGCATTTTCATGTGAAATTCAATGTAGATTTTCTAATAAGGAAGCCCGCTTTTGCTTGGTACTTTCTTCGAGAATCATTTTTACATTTTGACAACAAATATTCATTTGGGACAAATATTATCTAACTAGATGGAAAAGCACAAATCCAATCCACATCGCACATGAACACACTTCAACCAACTATGTACACACACACAAATTTAATTCAATTAAAAATTAAATAAGTTAAAAAATTGTTAATATAATCTTAGTTATATATTATAAATGTTAAATTGGTGGAAGGCATAATACATTTTAATATTTTTACATTTTTTTTTTGTCATTACAAGGATAGGGATTTGGGGAGAGGGATGGGAAGAGGATAGAGGCTGGGGGAATCGAACTCCCCCCCCCCCCCGTTTGTTATGCCACATAATCAGAGAGCACAAGGATTGTGCCAATTGAATTGGCCCTTAGAACTTTTATATTTAAATACTTTATTTTTAGTTTATATAATTTCATATATAAATTGGCTTTTTGGTATTAAAATTGAGTTTGACATCACAAAAACAAACCCATTTAAATGCAAATGTAAATGATTCAATCTAGCGGGCCAATAATTCATACGAGCTGAGTTGGTTAGTCCACCTTGTCAGTACTAAACTGATGATGTCAATAATCATTTTTTAAGAATTATATACATTTTTAATTGATATATTTAGAGCATGGTGACAATAAAGCATGCTAGGAGGTGCACGAAGATTAAAAGACATTGTTCGTGTGTAGCTTGGTTTAAGTGTGTTTGATGACTTAAAAATTGTAGTGACTCTATTACCTTCACATTTTCCTTGTAAGACCCTGATGATACCATGGTTTTTAACATCAAAAATTGGATTTAAATGAAAATAAGTTATTAATCTCTTTTTTTAAAATGATTATATAATTTTTAATTATATTTAAATCTTAATTATCTAATAAAAATTAAATAATTATAATTATTCTTTTTATTTCTCATATAAAAATATTCCTCTCATTTTATATACCCTATAGCTTAATATTTAATCTAACCCAAGTCAGAACAAAAGAAAAGACACCTAAATGAGTGAGAACAACAATGTAAAGACAAAAAATTCAACGTCATCATTCCCCAAACCAAAATACCATAGTCACATAGTTCGCACTTGACACTTAAAGCCAATTTTTATTTAACCGACTATAATTTGCCACTTAAAATTTTTAATTGCTATTATAATTTTCCTTCGCCATCTTTAATATTGACCTTTCACACAAATTTAAGAAAAGTGAAAATTTTGATGTTATAGAAGCCTAACAAATCCAAAACAACGTGGGAATTCATCTTATATTACGTTAATTAAACCAAGCTCCCCATCCACTTTCTTAATATATATTCCAATGTCTGTGAATACCGTTTCAGTTGGGAACTTGCTGATATGGGTTCTTTCTTCTTCTTTTTTAATTATTTAGGCAGGAAATAGAACCAATTTGCAAATATTTTATTTTGATTGGATTATTTGATTATAACTTGCCTGAGAAGATTTTATTATATATCGCTGTAATATTTGAAAGTTATTACGTCTAAAAATCCGTAGTTGAAAGATTCAATCATTTGAAATTTTAATTTAACAAATATTTTGAAATGTTTAATTATTGGTTATAGTCATAAGTGCTGAACATGCCAATTTGATTGCATTAAAGTTTAAGGTGTTGAAAAAAGTAAGTTAAAGAATAATTTTATTTTGGTGAATTCTATGATGCTGCTCAAATGGTTTCAAAATCCAAAATAATATGATGATTTCAAAAATAACTATATTAAAATTATTTAATTACATCTATTTAAAAATGCATAATCATATTTCAATAATTTCAATTTAATAATTTTAAAACTTGTTACATCATCATAGATTTTGAAACTCAAGGGGATACTATAACAAGCACTTTTTATTTTAATTTTTCACATAATATTTTTTTGCTTGCAATGTTGATATCTAATAAATATTGATATTTTAAGAGGTATAATGACAATTATTTGATAACTACTTAACTACCTTGCAGCCACCTTTTAACCACCTTACTTAAGGAAACTTCTTAAGAAGGTATATATTAGATTTTCATTTATTCAGAATATTTTTCTCTTACTATACATTATCGACTTATGCATTAGATGCTCCCCGAGAATCTCATTCCACTCTTATATGTAGATACTTTGAAGAACAATGAAATCTTCCAATATTGCACAAGTCCACCTTACTTTGTGCTAAAATTTAGGTTGTGCTTGTTTTTATAAGAAAATCTCACTTGTATATAAATTAACATATGACATATCATTTATATATCTTAATTAAAAAAAATTATGCTATTTAGGAACATGGTAATAAGAAAAAATAAATTCTTTATAAAATAAAAAATATTATTTTTCATCACACACTTTACATAACATTGAACTAATAAAATATTTTTTATCATTCTAATATTTTATAATATATTTTTATAAAGAAATTTCTTTATTAAAACATACAAATATTTAATTAGAAGAATGGATATGATAGGAAGGACAAGTCTATTATGTTCTAGTGGAAACCAAGACACAAATGCTTTGACTGTGAATTTTATAAATGAAGTTGGAAGTTCTTACAAAACAGTTACAAGTTATGATACCTATATGAGTTCCAAACCCATATTAATGTGGAAAAATTAGAGCCACTAGATGAAATTATCAATAATTTCAATAAATTGTTGGGGTCAAGTTTGGACTATCAGCACTAGAAGACAAAACTCAAATAATCGGTGGAGATAGCATAATTGGATTTTCAACAAAATCCTTCAACTTTGAGTTAGCTTTGCACTTTCAGTGACTAAGGTTGACAACAAATAATGCAATTTCACTGTAGCACTTTTACTGTACACCCACGAGATATTACTGTAAAAGTAAAATATTGCCTATAAATCAAGCATCCTAAATGTTTTAAATCACGCCTTCAGAAAATCACGTAAGACTCTCTGCTTGTTAGTTCTCTCCCTTCCCTCAAACTCCTTTGTAAGTTTCATGTTTATTAAATAAAATTTTACAGTCCGTCTGTGATCCCTACTTTCATTCCTGCATTTTACTTTAATTTCTTGAAATTATTGATAATCTCATCCAATAATTCTTTTTTTGCTATACCTCTATGGTTTCCAAACCCATAAGGGTATCATAAAATTTTCCTTTTTCATATGATGTAAGTTATATAAAGTGTTACTATTTATATAAAATTCATGATTTTTTTATAAAATATTGCAACTTCATTCATAAATCTCGAGGATAAATTTGTCTTGATTCCATCAGAGCATAGTAATCTTGCACCAGTAGGAATGGTCCCTTGCTTATCAAGTTAAAAGACTTTAAAATCTTGCCAATCGCAAATTGTTAAGCTTCAACCGATGAGAGAAAGCCCAAAAATAATTTTAACAGAAAACAACTTTGCTTTGTTTAGTTTAACAAAGTTTATCATTAGGCTGTGATAAACTCCAGCTCAAAATTTACAAGGGATAAAGCCCGTGGAAATTGCCCACAAGCACAAAGTGTACATAGGCCAATGCCCATATAAATGCCCACAAGCTTGGGCTTAATTCAATGTGAAAAAACACAAGGTTATCTCATTTAAACCCGCTTTAACTCATTAAAAGAAAAAAATTAAGCCGGTGTCGTTTGTTGTAATTTATTATAGCGAGGTACTCAAAATCCACTTTCTTTCATTTAAATACACTCGCATACGAAAATTTACCACAATACCCAAAAGGTAAAATGACACATTTACACCACATTTCAAAAAAATCAAAAGTACCAAAATAGAAACCTCTTTTACCTTATATTAAAATTGAAGAATTTTTAATTTAATACAAATAAAAAATAAAAGATTAAAAACTTACAAGAATTAAAATTTAAGAATTTTTAACTTTATAAAAATTAAATTAATATAAAATTTTAATTATAATAAAATTAATAAAAATTTAATTTTTTAGGAATAAAAATAAATTTTTAGTTAAGATAAAAATAAAAATAAATAAAAACTTAGAAATATAGTAACATATTATTATTTGACAATTTGATTGTTAATAAAACTTAATTTATTTATTTATTTAAAAAATTTTATTTGTATTACTATTTAAGGATGAAACAGTAACATATTACTGTCTGGAGAATAAATAGTAACATGCTACTATTTAATAATTTAATTATTAATTAAATTTGATTTATCCATTCATTTGAGACTTTTTGTTAGTATTGCTATTTTGAAACGAGATAGTAACATGCACTATTTTGGCAGTTTAGTTATTAATTAGACTTGATTCACCCATTTTTTTAAAATTTTTTATTAATGTTACTGTTTTGGAATGAAACAGTAATATGTTACTGTTTAGAGAACAAACGGTAACATGCACTTTTATTGATAGTTTAGTTATTAATTAGACTTGATTTATCTATTTATTTAAGATTTTTAGCTGATGTTACTATTTTGAAACGAAACAGTAGCATGTTACTATCTGAAAAATAAACAGTAACATGTTATTATTTGGCAATTTGGTTATTAATTAGACTTAATTTATCCATTTATTTAAAATTTTTTATTAGTTTACTATTTTAGAAACATGTTACTATTTGTTACTGTCTGAAAAATAAACAGTAACATACTGTAATTTGATAATTTGGTTATTAATTAAACTTCATTTATCCATTTATTTAAGATTTTTTATTAGTATTACTGTTTTAAAACGAAATAATAACATCCTCTTCTTTGACAATTTGATTGTTAATTAGACTTTATTTATTCATTTATTTAATATTTTTTGTTAGTATTATTATTTGAAATGAAATAGTAACATGTTATTGTCTAGAGAACAAACAATAACATATTGTTATTTGATAATTTAATTATTAATTAGACTTAATTTATTCATTTATTTAAAATTTTTTGTTGATATTATATTTTGAAACAAAATAGTCTTCTTTAACAATTTGGTTAAGCTTGTCAATCGCAAATCGTTAAGTGAATCCTTAAAATCTTGTAAGTTGTTGAGCTTCGGCCGATGAGAGAAAGCCCTAAAATAATTTCAACAGAAAACAACTTTGCTTTGTTTAATTTAACAAAGTTTATCATTGGGCTGTGATAAATACCAGCTCAAAATTTACATGGACCAAAGCCCGTATAAATTGCCCACAAGCTTGGGCTTAATTTCAATGTGAAATAGACTTGGCCAACACAAAATTATCTCGTTTGAACCCGCTTTAACTCATTAACTTATTAAAGTAAAATAATACTAATATTAAGAATTAGTAGGACTAGAAATTTTCCGAGAAATAAAAGGGTAACATTTTGTAAAAAATCAACTAGGGGACCACATTAGAACTTGTAGTGAAATGAGAGGACTAGAAATATATTTAAGCTAAAAGTACAAGGAAAAATTAAAGAATTTAAATCCTCCCCATTCCTTAGGAAATGGATGAGAGGTAAGTTTCAGAAACAGATAGATATAATTTTTTTTTTAAATTATGGATCTTAGTAAAAAAAGAAAAAAGAAGTAAGTTCTAAAATAAATATTATGTCTATATCTTTTTGAAATTGACAAAAAAATTTACAGAAGAAAATGAAAAAAAAATCCAAATTTAAAATTAAATGCGCCACTAAATTATTTCAGATTCAGATGCCTGATAGCTTCAAAATTATTCTACCACCAAAATTGTCCTCTATTCATTTCATCGCTGTACAGAAGAAACCCCAAAAGGAGAAGCTCACAATTTGAATAAATATAAAATCAGATGAGATGCCTTGGCAACCAAAAGATACCAACATTGGAAGAAAGACACCAAGTGTTTGATGGGTTAAGCTCTACGACCAATGTCCAGAAAGCAAAATATTAATTCCACCACTATTTACCTGCATAAAGCCATCAAAAACCCAAGCAGGTGATATTACACTTGATTCATAATTTACATTATAATAACTTTGCTTCCCAATGGCTCCCAGACTGTGAATTAAGCATACAATGTATCACAATCTTCAACTCTTTCTAATAATGATTTTCAGCACCAGCAAGTTAATTTGAATTATGGCAGATTTTCTCCAAAGGTGACAACTGAAACATGTCCCAATGTAATGCACTGATGAGCAATAATATAGCAAGCAATCTGCAGAGCATCTTAAGACGTCTGTTCTTCCAGTACTATTGGCAGTTCCAACTTTTCACTTCCTCTCTGAATCAGTAAGGTCACTTTATCTCCTACATTATAGTCATCCAATGCTTTGGACAGCTCTGCTTTGTTCTTGACCTGGTAATATGATAACAATACAGAAAATTCATTAATCCATGTACAACTCTTCAGCATGATTGCACATATAGTATAATCTGTCAACATATGAAAACAATAAAGGTAAGAATAGCATTCTTTTCATTTAGAAAAAGGCTAAAGACACGCTGTATAGCTCATGCCCATACACATCTAATAGTAATTTTTTCTTTTTTTAATGAGAAGTGAGATACATTCTGCAATTTTTTTTATGAAGTTACTACTTTAATTTAGAAAAAATACTATTTGATTTTAAGAAAGTTACTACCTAAATTCACAAAAGTTACTAACAGGCATGGATGGACTTGATTCCATCCAGTGTGTCTCTGACAGAATTGTTTCATTTATGTTAAGAATGTCATCCGTTGGTATGTGCAAAGTTTGTGTTGGATAAGTAGGATTTGGATGCGAACTTGGTAAAGGTGATAGCGTATGTAGAAGCCTACCGCATATACTAGACATATAGGAGAGAAATCACACCAACATAAAAGGAATATGAGTAGTGCTACTCACATCTTTTACATTCACAACCTCACTCACACTTGCACGTAGGGCACATGATGGAAGCCGGTTTAACTTGCATCATGTGTTGAATTGTAAAGAGGGTTGTGAATAAATAGAAGTGCAACTAGAATTTTTCTGAATCTCAACAACTAAAAAATTGACATGTTTGGCTATGTAAAAGAACGGGACACAACCTATTAATAAACTAGATCCTGCAAAGGAAAACTTACAGGTTTGTTGTCAACTGCAACGATGATATCCCCTAAGATTATATTACCAGCAAAGCCCCTTGTGGTGGGATTTAGTCCAGCCTTAGCAGCAAGACTATTGCCAGGAACCTAAGGAACCAAATAGTTAACGTTTTCGTTTCCAAAATTATTGGAGAGCAACTGAATTGCCAAATTATTTTTTTAGTATTAGAACACATGCAAAGTCCGACAAAAAAGAGATAAAAAGGAACTACCAAAAAATCAATATCTCACAGCTTTACCTGAAGAATAAGGGCTCCATTTCGAACATTAAGTTGATTTGCAATTAAATCTGGAGCAATATCCACATTCAAGCCAGCTCTTGCAACCTTCCATTGACACCACAATTCAATAATTAATAGTTGTATAGCATTGCAAATTGTAGGCTGTTAAAACAGAATGAAGTTTCAAAGACAAATGATGAGAGAAATGAGAAGGTTGACAGCTTGCTTTGTTTCTGTCTTCTTATCAAATCGTCATTTAGGCATATTTCATTTCTTTATATTATTGAAGATTAATAGCAGTAGCATTTTAGAAAACAGAAAAAAGGGGTACATAACCTTAAACAAGCTGAATGCAAAGGACCACTACCAAGTGGCAAGAACCAAGGAATATAAGTAACCCAAATTTATAAAATGGTAAAGATTTTCCTTGTATGTCTGCCTGTATGCGCATCTTCACAAATTACTTACTTTTCCAAATTGAATCAACTGAGGAACAATTTTAAGTACAGTTGAAGATGGGATGGCAAATCCTACACCAGCTGATGTTCCTGCAAATACCAAGAGAACATGTCAGAAAACCAAAGCAGAAAAAAATCAATGAACTATTGAAATCAAATAGAACATACGCAGTCACTTTCTTATTCAAAAAACTACAAATATAACAAAAAAAAAGAGAGAGAGAAAGGCAGTTGAGAACTTTTTGTCAAGTCCAGAAGAACAATTTCCTCAATTAATTTTGTCAAATGCAAGTCATAACTCTGTAACACAGTCTATTTCCTTCTGATTATGATGAAAATATTATGTAGGATAAACTTGCCTGTCTGAGTAAATATTGCAGTATTAATCCCAATTAAGCTTCCTTTGGAATCCAGAAGAGGACCTCCGCTATCAGAATCACAGGAAAGTAAGAGGCAGAATGCTGGATTTTAGCCACATAGTTCATGAGACATGTGAAAGGCAACGGAAAGCAAGCAAAGTCTAGTCTAATGGAAGATATCACAGAAACCTGTTTCCAGGATTTATTGCTGCATCTGTTTGAATACCACCACCAATTGTGACACCTGCTTGACTTGAAATGTCTCGGTTAAGTCCACTAATAACCCCAACTGTGAGGGTGTGATCAAAGCCAAAAGGATTCCCAATTGCCAAGCATTGTTGTCCAACTTTTAGAGAAGATGATTGTCCCATTTTGATAGGCCTTAAGAGATCTTCAGAGGCTTCTACCTATATTTTTGAAGTTACTGATAATTCAACATCTCATGACTAACATACTATTCCCACAAAATTACCTGAAAGAAGTGCTACTGAGACAAAACAAGACCCAATATAAAACCAAGAAACACCTCAGCAGCACATAGTAATAAAACATGGAAACAAACAATTTTACTAAAATGACAAAATTTTACATTTATTGTTTATAGAATATGCTCTACTAAAAACAAGAAAAACTTCACAAGTTTTTATCTTAAGGTCATAACATGTCCAGATAACATTTATGCAAAATAGATGAAATGTAACTGCCTAAGAATTTGATTTTCCCAAAAAATAGGGAAATAAGAAATCAGTACACTAATCCTAATTGGTCAAATGTATGCCCACATGGGTCTAAGTACCAAAATAACCAGTCATCTATAAGATATAGCCATCATAATATCTCAGTAGAAAGTTTCTTCACCTTACAGTCCATTCATTACTTCCATGGATAATCAATCATATCAGTTTCAATGGCCAAAAAAGGCAATGGCAAATTTGCATTGCAGAATTAAGGAACAAAATACAGAAGATAAAAAAGGACCTATACCTTCAAGACAGCAAGATCCTTTGCACGGTCTGCCCCTATCAGTTTACCTTCAAAATTCTTTTGTACCCTTTACAATAAGTGCAAAATGAGAAATGCATATGACAGTTTAACTAGTTTTCCATAGCAGAGTTTGTGAAAGGTTTTAGTCTTTGAGAGCCTCACCCCTCTGATGTTAGAATATTTACTCGTGCAACAACTTGACCAAGGCTTGGGTTTCTTGAAAGGGCATTACCAATGACTGAGTAACACAAGAATGCAAATGTCAGAATTCCTCACTCCATTGGAAAAAAGCTCCATAAAGGAGTAACGCTACTCACATTCATTTTAATTCACTTAGCATCACTCGCTACACACTTGGCAGAATCTGAACATGTAGGGCCAGTCTAATTCAGATTTTGCTTAGTATGCATCAATAGGACTGAGTGAATACAACAATAGTGACTATCATTGCTCCTCCATAAAAAAATATACATAACAGGAACAAGAAAAATTGTATTAGAGCATAAGATTGAGTGAATGTGAACACGTAAGGCCAGTTTAAATCAGATTTCACTAAGTATGCAGTGAATGAGATTGAGTGGATACAAAAAAGAGGACTAGCATTACTCCTCCATAAAAAATATACATAACACGAAAAAGAAAAAGGGAACATGAGCTCAATCCAAAGCACTTGTTAGGGAATAGCCAATATGCTCTTAAAGACATGTTGCAACACCAAAGGTTGTTGGGGTGTTTGGCTTGTTCATGGGTGGTGTGGTAATCTTTCATTTTTTATTTTTTTTTTTCAGTTATCAAAAGACAAATTTCAATGCTTTATGCAAATTCACTAGTGACCCGCTAAAATCTCTATTGAAAGAGAACCAATGCAAAATGCATATAAATTGTTTTGGGGCTTTATTAAAGAAATAATTAAAAAAAATCCATTCTTAACAAGAAACAGTATAAAGTTTCCCCATCAATTCTCACCATGGTAATTTGTGACAATGTGCCCCTTCTGATCCCAAACTACTCCAGAACCATTTCCTTCAGGTATCTGCCAGCATATGTCCAAAAAATAATTACATTTTTTATTGAATAAGAAAAGAATAAAAGTTAGGAATCAAATTGTTCGTTCAATTGCACTTTATTTGTAGGTCAATAGAATTCTTATCATGCTTATGTACAAGAGACGAGTATTTACTTATTTAGATGCATTCAGTACAAAACCCAAATCAGTTTAATTATAAAAGTACCTCCACAACACCAGTTAGATTGAGTTGAGGGCGCAAAGTGACATCAAATATGTTAACAACCGAGTATGTATTCCCCTCAAATAGTTGAACAATTCGGTCCTGCCAATCACAATGAAATGGAAGACACTCCCAAGAATAATGCCATGGAATACCAAAACATATGACATAATTACATAAGACAGAAAAGGGGATTTAGTTGAAAGATGACCTCTGTGGGGAAGAGCGGTCCAGAAGGAAAGACAGGAGGGGTTACTTCTTCAATTGTCACTGATGGATCACCCAAGGCTTCAGCTGCACATTTAAAATACATTACATGACTAGACAATCTGCCAATAAATATGAATGAATGTATTGTATTAAAGACACATTTTATTCAAATATTTAGTTTTACGCAAGTACGATGGAGTAACTACAAGTGTAAGAACTCCTAGAGGAGAAACAAAAGACTTCACTACAAGAATAGATCTACATCAGGATTCAACTTTGAATCCTTACTTGTTTAATCTAATCTTAGATGTTCTTACCAGGGACATACAGGAGAATATCCCTAAATATATGCTATTTGCAGATGATATAATATTGATTGAGAAATCGTGAGATGAGGTTAATTATAAATTGGAGCTTTGGAGACAGGCGTTGGAATTAAAAGATTTTTGCTTGAGTAGGAATAAGACGGAGTATATGCATTATAAGTTTAACAAGAAGCAAGATAGAAATAATTTGAAGATAAGAATTGGAGATCACATCATACCGCAAATATCTAAATTTAAGTACTTGGGATCTTTTTTACAAAGCGATGGGGAAATTGACGGAGATGTCACACGCAGGATACAAGCTAGATGGTTAAAATAGAGAAAGGCATCTGGAGTGATTTGTGACCATAAAGTACCTACTAAGCTTAAAGGGAAGTTTTATCGGACTACTATACGACCAGTTATGCTCTATGGTAGTGAATGTTGGGTTCTAAAGGGACAACAAGAGTAAAAAATAGGGGTAGCAGAAATGAAAATGTTAAGATGGATGTGTAATCATAGAAAAAAGGACAAGATAAAAATGATTGTATACAAGGGCATATTGGTGTGGCACCTATTGAGGAGAAGATGACAAAAAATCGGTTAAGGTAGTTTGGTCATATGCAAAGAAGGCCATTGAAGACACTAGTGAGAAGAGTTGATCACATAGTCTTTAACCCTGTGAAAAAGTGCAGAAGGAGGCCAAAGAGGACATCAAAGGAAGTTATAAAAAAAAAAATCTTTTGGTAAATAATATCACTGAAGACTTGACTTTTGATAGAGCCCAATGATGTCATGTGATCCATGTAACCGAGCTCACTTAGTGGAATAAGACTTTGTTGTTGTTATATTTAGTCTTATGCAAATTGCAGCTAAACTTTCTAGTCTCCACCGTACCTTTTGAAGATGAAACAAGTTTCTGGAGTTAACAAATAGTGAAAATCCATTTTCAGTTAGTCTCCACCCAACCTTTTGAAAGATTTCCCCTCATCTAACGTGAAAGCCAGAAGCTATTTTCTCATCAGTTCCAACTCCTCTTGTTTCTGATATGAACTAATACGAAAGTATGCAATCATAACAACCCCAAAAAATTTGAAAAATATGTCATTAACCTGAATTTATTGATAATGTTAGAGTTTTCTTAGGATGAAACTCTAAAACTTTCCTTTCAATAAAAAACTAAAAACTAGCATAAAATTAGTGTTCTCGACTTTTCTAAACTAATAGATGAAGAGGCAACTATTAGGCTGCAATTGCTGGGAAAGGCAGAGAGATAAGTGAGTTTGTCAATTCATGGAACAATGAAGCAAGAAGGAAAAGTAGGTGACATTCCTCCTTAAATGCAATTGTTGGGCAATTGAAACTACTTGGACCTACGGAGATGGGAAATCCTTAATTCTATTTCATTTTTTCTTCACAAACTTAAAATTATAGCCGACCTCACTTAGTGGGATAAGCCTTTGTAATTGTTGTTGTTGTAAACTTAAAACTGTAGATGGCTTAAGCTTAGTAAACCACCTAACCACACTTCCATGTAAACAAACTTATTAACTCCCTAGTCTCTCTCTATATTGCAATAAGTGTATCAAATCTATCCATCTCAAAAATCTAAAAATAAAAAATAAAAATCCGTAGCATAACCCTCAATCTAGTTATTTAGAAACTAGTAATAGGCATAATCCCATTAAAAATAGCTACATAGAATCTAGATCTCCACTCTATCAATTTCTTGGCCTTATGAGAGGTCAGCTATCAGTCTTTGGATTTGCTTTCATGTACGGAGGTGATACTAGTAACTGACAGCCCAAACTACCAAAGTGCCAACTGTGCCTTGTTAAGTCTCTCATGTCCATCCACAGCACGAGTGGGCTATGCACTAATACTACTATAACAAAATAAAGTCATGCATTGACCATCAGTCTTAACTTTTGGCCTAGAGATTTTTTTATCAAAAATTAATAAATAGAGAGGAGAATACATAAGAAAAGGATAAGGAATCCTCCTTAAAAGAGAAAATCTTAAGACAAAACTGCTGCCAATTTCTATGCAAATTTAACAGCCTCAACCCTTTAAAATACTCAGCTTTTGGCCTATTGGTAAGCACTTAATCCTAACAAATTCCATATTCACGATTCACGTCATATTACTCTTGAGAATTTATGATATCATTGGTTCTCTCAAGCTGTATTTACATACAAGCAATTACTAAATCGAAATTAAATTCCAGAAACAGGCTTTGATTCCTCATGAAAAATAAGTCTTGGCCATATATTCACCAATTTTCCGTCCAACTAATGAATAGCATTATCAAATACTAATGTTAGTTAAACATCAAGTTGATTCTGTGCGGACCTGATAAGTACCTTGAAGGATGGTAGAATGAATACATAGCCGAACTGGCCAACAAAACACGTCGAGTTGGGCAAGTAACAAATTTTTTTAACAATCTACCCGAATTCTCAGCTTTATCTTGAATATTCCTAAAACAAGGCCATAAAAAGAACAAAAAAATGTTTAACGTCAGAATCCAAACCCCACTAATTAAAACATACGCCCAACATTACATCCTCGAAAACAAATAAAAAGTTTCCACCTTTTTCCCAAAAACATTTAAAATAGAAAAGAACAGCAGATTATTGATAGAATGCAGAACCTGGGAATGGAAATGGGTTCGGCAGAAACAGTGTCTTTGTGTGGGGAATGTTGCGAATGAGAGGACAGAGAGGACACGCCATGGAAGCAGAGCTCCCTCCTGCTCACAGCACTGCTTATGCTTACTCCCAAAGGCCACAGATTCCATGCTAACACAAATTGCATTTCTCCAATTATTTTGAATTTTCCCAATTCACAAAACTAAAAATAACAAATTTGAAGATTTTGAGGAAAACAAAACACAGTTAGCAGGACCGAACATGCACTAAGTGAGATAAGGCCACTCTCTGCTTCCGTGCCGGGGAGATGAACTCCAAAATATCGCAAAAATAGCATCGGAGAAACATAATTTCGGTGCCCCAAAATATAAATTATATAATTTTAATTATTTAATTTAAAATAATTTATTTTAATTTTTTATTTTATTCTCTTATTTAATTTTTATTAATTTATCTTTAATTTCTAAATATTTATTGTATTATTTTTTAAATATTTTTTCAGTTTTTATAGATTATTAACTTCAAAATAATTCAATTTTTAATATACAATTCATTAATTTATTTTAAAATTTTAAAATTTAAATAAAAAATTTCCTTTCATACTTATATAAAATTATTTTAGATTAATTTTAAATAAATATAAAAAATATTAGGTAAAAATTATTTTGTGACGTTAAAAAATTAATAAAAATCAAATAAGGAATCAAAATTATACTAATTTAATATTTAAAGAATTAAAATAAATTAATTTAAATTAAAAATTAAAATTACATAATCTATATTTTATGAATAAAATCAATGGGTTACATATGAAATTTTCAACCATTTTGAGAGT
The DNA here is from genome assembly GCA_020226215.1 of Sindora glabra. Lineage (NCBI taxonomy): Eukaryota > Viridiplantae > Streptophyta > Magnoliopsida > Fabales > Fabaceae > Sindora > Sindora glabra. Next base: position 84,929,516 of record CM035228.1, read on the forward strand.
TAATCATCTATAAGAATTTTAAAAATTGTGAATTGTCTTAAAAATAATGTAGTAAATACTTAAATCAAACATAAGTTAATAAAAGTTGATAAAAATCAAATAGGAAGGTCAAAATTGAACTAATTTAATATTTAATAGGACCAAAATTATATAATTTACATTTTAGGGATCAAATTTACATTTAAACTTTTAAAATATTTTATTATTGAGTAAATCTTTTCAATTAGGAAGATTTTAGTTATTTAAAAATTAGCTAAGTTATTATTTTTTTTACTGTAATTCCTTGCCTCAGTAACAAATTTGGATACTCCATTCCCTTTACAATAAAGTTTTAATGGTCTTCAATAAAGTAAGATCTATACTTAAGTTTCAAGCTTTGAACTAATGCTAAGGAATCATATTCAATAATAACATTTTTATAATTAAGAAACCATGCCAAGTCAACTTTTTCAAACACCCTCAAATCTTGGTTTTAGCCACTTTGCAACTTCATAAACTTTTATCAAACTTATGGATTCATTCACTATAGCAACCTCTAATTTAACCCTCACATTTTGCTCGATTGGGACTAGCTTTTGCACATCACTATACTATATCAACTGAAATGAAATGCTCACTCAAATTATTCACCATAACATTACTAATAACTTGTATTCCCCTAAGTAGCAAGTAAAATCACTTTCCTTGGATCATGTGACATTTGAAAATCACTTAAGAAAATTCCCTTATTCCTTTATTCCCACAATTTGCTAACTATGACTCCCTGCACAAACTTTATTCCATGTCATTAAAATTACACAATTCTAAAAGCAAGTTGTAAACAATCCATTTTTCTCTCTCCCATGTAAAAAACAAACTAAAATAGAAGGGCATAGAAATTTCTTCTAGAGATTGTAGCTATAACCTCACAATTTCCTAAAAGATGGATGACAAACTCAATTTGTCTACTGCATTTGGGACAATAAAAGGGAAGAAAAATGTCATTTGCTTCTCATTTCATTTGTAAGGAATTTATTTTAGATCGCTTTCCATAGGAAAAAATTGATTCATCAATGTTAGGAAAATATCCCTTCTCTAAACATATAAACATTAGACGATTAAACTAACTAGAGTATTGCAATAACACATAAACAATTTAATGTGGAAAATCACAATTTTAAAGGAAAAACTACAAATGAGAAAAGATTCACTATATTATCGAATATTATAGGATAATGTGGCTAAAGGTTCTCAATCATAATCCCATAATTTCTTAACCACCATACATACATCTTTCACAAATCTCTATAAGGATTGACAATCCTTATAGACACTCACTTCACATCTTTCCCATACCTCAAGCCCATTATTAATACAAATATTTATAATTTAGAAATATTTATTTGATAAAGGATCTCAATATTACTTTAACATAAACAACTAGCTTGAATAGGAAGATATTAAAATTTAAATCAAACCCAACAATATCCACATTGACACGAATTCTATCATCTTCATCAATCTTCATGTTCCACATATTGCTAAATGAGAATAATTATAAAGGTGCCAATCATGGGAATCCTCCATCATTACAATTTCTTTAAATTACAATAATCATCTTCCTATGAAGCAACTCTACCTCAATCAAATGTCACAAGTTTTATTAAAATCTATCCATGAACTCCTCATTCATAGGAATTTCTCACATATATAAGAACATCAAACTTATAAACACCTTTTTGAACAATATAAACTCTTCATATCATTATCTTTATCATCATAATTATCAACTTTATCAATTATATTCATCTATATGCAAAATTGAATCATGCTTCTGCTCTCTCAAGTTACTAGTCTTCCATAGGTTCAAACCTACTCTGATATCAATTGTTAAGAAAAATATTCCTTGTCCAAACATACAAGCATCTAACAATTAAATTAACTAGAGTAATACAATAACACACAAACAATTTAAAATGAAAAATCTATATTTTAGAAGAAAAATATGGATGAGAAAAGATGTATTATATTGTCAAACATTATAGGATAATGGATGTAAAGGTTATTAATCATAACTCTATAACTTCCTAATCATCATTTATACATCTATTACAAAACTTTATGAGCGTTATCACATAACAGTTATAAATACTCACTTTACATCTCTCTCATATCTTAAACATTTTACCAATGTGAATATTTATAATCCAAAAATACTTCTCTGACAAAAGATCTTAATCTTACTCTAATCCAAATAACTAACTTGAATAGAAAGATAACTCACAATAAAAAATAACTAATAATTAATAATAATTAAAATTTAGGTCAAACCTAACATTCAAGAAATTGTCAATTCCAAATTAACTTTCATTTTGAGTTAGAAATAGTCCAGTACAAGTTTTCAAAATAGAAATATGCATTCTTAACAATAATTTTTCTTAAATTATGATTCCAAGTTGAAATGTCTTCACCTACACTAACATCAAAAGGTTTACTTGATTGAATTAAGCAATAAGCTTATGAAGTAAGCAAGCAATTAAAAAGTGTCCAATTCCACACACCATCGATATCCACAAAATGGTTTACCATTATTGCAGCAAAATACTAGTGCGAGTTCACTTTGGCATACTCAATAACCAAACTTCCACTATTAAACTAATCATCTTCCTAAAAGTTAATGGAAGCTCCATTACATATCACTTAATGATAAGATTTAACATACTCAAGGTAAAGTCGAACCAAATATTTTAAAAAATGTGAATTCAATGGTTTAATTATAAGTTATCTACATACATCACACTTTTACCATATTTGGTGATATAAGGACTTGAATAAATTTTATTATTCCATTTACTTAAATATGCATCATTCATAAAGGTCAAATGGTAAATTCCTAGCCTTCCATATTGTTTTAGTTGATAAATATTTTTTCATGAAACAAAATGAAACTTCCATGTACTAATACCATGGTCTCGTAAAAAAGCCTTTTGTAACTACTCTATTTTCATGTAAATTGCTTTTGAAATTTTTTTTACAAGAAATTCTTGCATGAGTACAAATGCAATACCTCATCCTTGAGCACAAGCAATATGAACTTGACAAGATAAATAAATAGGGTCCACACTATACTAAGTTATAAATATAAAAATATAATAACTTTTCAATAAGGTTTTGACAATTAAAAAAAGTAAAAAAGAAAAAAACCATGCTGCAAATGCTAACTAACGAGCTAAGTTTAAGTTAGCAAGTTTAAAGCATTTATTCTTATTAAATGTATTTCTAATGAACCATTACTTTACTTTTTTCTAGCTTCTCCCACTCATTTTTTTGGCTTTATGAAATAACTTCATTAGTTTTTTCAACTTTTCATTCTCATTCTCTCTAAGTTTTCATTTCTTCGAAAAGCCTTTAAGACAAGTTTCCTATTCTCTTTACATCTCAGTTCTTTAAGAAACCTTTAATGATAGCTCCAAACACTTTAAAGAAGCTTAAAATTAATGGCATTTATGATCAAAAAATTTTTGAATCTATGTCTTCAAGTAAGCTTTAATATAAAAAAAATTAAAACTCCCATATTTTCTTTGTTATGTTATATTGTTCAACATACATATATTTTTGTTTTAAACTAATTGTTATATTTTTTGTCTAGTATTTTAATGCTTTTTATCTTTAACAATTGACATATATTTTTTATTTTTTTAGTTGCATTAGTTTGTTTTACTTTAACACCAATTCTAACTTTTTTAAGTTAGGCTAATATAAAAAAAAAATTAAACTTAAGTAATTTTTGAGGATATGGATTAATCTATATTTGAAAAATATTTTGATTAATTTATTTAAATAAATAATATGTGACTCATAATGTGGGAAATATATAAATCCTAATAATATTGATAAGCCTAAAAAAATTTCAATTGGTCAAGTTGTATGTAGTAAAGAGGAAGCTTACGACTTGTATTAGATACATGCATTTCAAATGGATTTTAATATAAGAAAAGTAAAGTCATTATATCATGACAATAAAAAGAAATATATATGCTGAAAGATTTCTATTACTTAAAATAAGGGTTTAAGAATAAAATAAATGTTTAAGAATAATGAACCATAAAGGAAAGTGACTTTTCATAGACCGGATTCAAGAAAAGGTTGTAAAGCTATAGTATAATTTGTAATAACTAAAGAAAGCAATGGATAGTTGCAAAATTAGTGATAAATCATAATCATGAGCTTAACCACCTAAGTAAAGATAATTATTGCATTCTATGATAAATATATCATCTATCAAAAGATACCTTATCAACTTAATGGTGAAAGTTAGTGTTAATGTCAATAATATTTAGAGTTATCTAGGTGAAAAGGTTAGAAGATTTGATGAAATTAACTTAATAAAAAAAGATATGTATAATTATGTTAGTGGTGAAAGATTGAAATTGATTAATAAAATTAGAGATATTTAGTCATTAGTAAACCATCTACAAAGTAAATAAGCTCAAAATATCATGTTCTACTAGAATAATTAGACCAAAGAGTCACACTTGACCAATATTTCTTTAGAGACATGGCAAATCCAAGCTGGATTATGATTATTTTGGTGATGTAATGATTTTTTATACCACTTACCAAAGCAATAAATATGTTTTGATATATGCTCCTTTTGTAGGTGTAAATCATCATTAGCAAAATGTCATGTTTATTTGTGCTTTTCTATTATTTAAATTAACTTTTTTCTAGGTGATTTAAATCATTTTGGGAAAATATGAATAATAAAAAACCAAAGACAATCTTTACTAGCCAAAATGCAATTATGACCAAAGCAATTGAAGTGGTAATATAGACACTCATCAAAGGTTGTGCAGATAGCACATATCTCGAAATGTTCCATGTCAATTAGGCACTAAATTCTAATCATGTGTTTCAAAGCTTATTTTATATATGCATGAAAGATTGTGAATTCAAAAGAAAATTTTCAAAAAACTTAGGATAAAATGATTAATGGCTTTAATGTTTATGACTATGCATGGCTTGGTTAGATGTATAAAATCTCTCAAGAGTGGAGCACTACTTTTAACAAGGATACATTCTTAGTTAATTTTCTATCTTTCTAAAGAAGTAAAAGTACAAATAGTGTATTAGGTGATATTTCTAGTAAAACTACTATCTTACATAATTTTTATTAGCATTTTAAAAGATGATAACAAATTAGCAACTTTCAACAAAGAAGTTAAAGTTTAAAATAAGTCAAAATGTCCCACCTTGTATAATAAATATTGGTGAGACTTTATATCATACATTTACTATTTATACTTATTGAATTTTTAAAAAAAAATTGAAGGAATATCTCAATGGCATTAGAGAAAACATATCTAAAAAGATTGAGGGATGTAATAACATGTCATATCATTAAGTTGTTTTAAATCATATGCTTAACAAGATGCTTTTGGTAACATCTGACCATTCTAATGAAGACATTACTTGTAGTTACAAAAAAAAATTGAGTCAATGAGCATTCTTTGTAGTCATATTTTACAAATTTTTAACATAAAAGAAGTTTTAAGAATACTTGATTAATACATTTTGAAACATTGGTCAAAAACTACAAGAACCATGGTTTATGACCACAAAAATAGTAATATGGGAGATTTTGGTAATTCTAGTATTGAGTTAGTTATCAATGGTGATGATGCCAATCTAGTATATCACAATACTAAACTTAAAATATTATGTGGGAATTATTAGATACATGATTTTAACATGTCTAACAATGCTTCAAGAATCTCAACTTGAATGAAAACCAAAAAAAAATAAATGAAATAAAAAATCAGAATGATGAAAATGCTTTAATTCTAAATTTTTTAAATACAAAGAAAATGTCAAATGCTTGCTAAAAAAAAGTCACTTTAACAGAAGAAAACAAGTATTCACAAAAAAAAAGGCAAACAAAAGTGAGGAATTACACTTACAGTAAAATAAATATTTACATAAACATTATTTTATACATTGACTTTACTTTTGTTTTTTAGAAAATCATAGATAAAGTGAACTTTTGTTTTTAGGAAATCATAAGCAAAGTGAACTCAATTCTATTAATCATTTTGTTTCATGTTCATAGGTATTATGATATCTTTGTATTTTTTTATTTTATTACGTGCTTGAAATTATATTATTAGTGTTATTATTTTTATATTTTTTAAATAGGAAACTTTTTCAATTGAAACTATGCAATCAAATATAAGTATCATGCAACTAGGCATAAGTTTTCCATGTTAGCCAACCATTCATTTTTCATATCCAAATCTCAATGGTGTAATAATGTCATTCACAAGTATGTTACATGGAATGAATTTTTGTAACCATTTAAGTCAGGTATATGTAAACTTTTTCTATTTGTTATAATATTCAACTTATCTACTTAATAATAAATATATATACATATATGTCTTTAATTTTTTTTGTCAAGAATCTTGTACTTACAACTAGACATCTCTAAATAGCAATCCACAAGACAAGCAATGATGTAGTATATCTTGATAATATTATTTAAAGACATATTATTGCTATGCATTAAATTTTTATTAACAAAGGTGATATTATTTAAGTAGTACAATATAAAAGATTTGTAGAATTAAAACTAGTATGTTTTGGGTTTTTTAAGTATGTATAAATTATGTGCTTTTCCTAAAAAACCTTTATGTGGTTTTCTTATTTGCTTCTAATAATAAATTTTAGTTTTATTACATTAGGTTTTTAATAAAGAAAATTAGATTTACACTTTAGAAAATTAATGAAACAATTATAGTGGGAAATACCTTATGTAGTGAAATTTTTTTATCATTAATTAAGAATGCAATTAAGTATCTTCCTAGTAAATCTCTGATGTGATTTAAAGAGTTACTATCAATCTTGAGTATTTCTTTTTAAGAGGAATGCTCTATATTGAGAAACTAAGTAATTATCTTCACAATTTACTAGTATACAATAAGTATAGAATGAGGTATAGCTTTTTTCTTAGTCTACATTTCAATCTTGGATTTGATAAATCAATGAAAACTTTTTCAATTTAATTTTTCTCAGACTTAAGACTTTAGCAAAATTAACAAAAATGTAACATGCAACCTAGATTCAACTTTCACCACCTTACTAATCTATCATGCAAAACTTGAAATTTACCTAGCATTTTGTAAGTATACAAGACTTGTATGAAAGTATCTCATTTATCAATTAGAGCTCAATTTGCAAAATTGTAAAATTACTTAAAAGTGAACAAATAACGAATATCACAGTTGTATTTACTTTACAAATGCCACTTTGCCATCAATACTTCCAAATTAATCTTCATTTTTTCTTTAGTAACTTTAGTCACAGTTTAAAACTTGACTTTGATTGCTATATTTGTATTAAAATTACAAGGTTTGAAGTTACTCACATGAGGTTGATGATTTTAAGAAGAGTTTACCTAACTTGTAAACATACTTGAAGCTATCTTAAACTAAGCCCAAAGTTGCATTAGTTAGCACTTGCAACATATGGATCCTATTTATGTTATTTGTTAAATTCTTATTGCTTGTACACAAGGATGAGGTGTTGGGTTTGTGCCTATGCAAGAATTTCTCCTTTTCTACTTTCATTATATATATATATATATATATATATATATATATATATATATAGGTATAGCCTTAATTACTAACTTAATTAAATGCATCTCCTCACCAGTGAAAGTTAACTTGTCCTTTATCCTTGCATTAGTTTTGAAATATAAGACATAATATCATTGAAGTTAACATGGCACATTCCTTTCATATCTCAGTTTTGTCTTAGATATTTTCCTATATCAAATGTTCTAGTAAAACCACTATCATTAGTCATAACAATAGCAATGTTATGTTCTATACTCTTAGAAAAGAAAATTGATATTTTAGCATTACTAACCCTTTCACTCAATGAATTATGAAAAAGATGATGGCACATGTTATTACAATCCATTTGTTTAATAATGGCTTTGACAAATAATAGCGAGTCATCTATGAACATAAGATGTAAAATGTAAGGACCCTACCTACCAATTTTGATGGCTTTCCTATTCTCTTCAACCTCTTTAGAAATTATATAAGATAAAGAATCCCTATATAAAATAAAAAGATAATGAGATAAAAAGTCTCTTTATCTTATGCCTTTAGAAAGGAAAAAAGTTTCAATTTAGCACCTATTCCAAATTGGTTGAAACACGGTTCATAATATTTTGAACTAAATTCATAAGGAATACTAATTAGTTGAAGAATTATTTGACAAAAATTCCAATTGACCCTACCATAGGCTTTTTTTTAACCTTTATAGTCATATAATCTCTTATTATTCTCTTTTTCATAGTATAGAGCACCTTATTAGTAATTAAAACTGTTATGGTAAGTACATTATCCTAAAACAAAACTTGATTGGAATGGCAATATGACCTTAGAGAGAAAAGGTTTGATTTAGTTTACCACAATTTTTGAAACATATTTATAACTTACATTGCATAAAAGTATAGGGCAAAACCAATTCATGAACTTTGGTTTGTCGACTTTGGGAATAAGAGCAAAGAATGTTAGATTTATATTTATCATATTCATCTAACTTTTAAAAACATCTTTAGCAAGTTAATAAAAAATTGTCAAATAGTCCTAATTGATGTGATAAAAGATGGTAGGTAGACCATGTTGACCAAATTCTTAGTAACTCTAATATAAAAAATGGCTCCTTTCGCTTTCTTAATAATTATTAGACTTAATAGATGTAAGTCATAATTCTTTAGGATCTAGGGATATGTGAGATCCATAGAAACCTAATGAGCATTTTGTATTTCATTTGTGAAAAGATTTTTGAAAAAATCCACCATTCATTTCACAAAACATTTACCCTATTTTCTATCCAATTTTCATAAGTATCTCTCAACATGGTAACTTTGTTTCATCTCTTTCTAATAACTATCTTTGCATGATAATAATTGGTATTTCAATCCCTATCACCAATCCATTTTAATTTTAACTTTTGATGTCAAAAATTTTTTTCCTAAATTAATATCCTCTTTCAATTCTTACTGGAGTAATTTTTCTAAGTTTTCTAAAAAGTGTTCCATCTCCTTTCCATGGTTCTTTGGTATTGTTTAATTTTAGCTAATTAATTTTTTTTCTTTTGTCAACCTGAGCAAAAAATATTTAAGTTCCATTATTTTATCTTCAGAATAAAATTATCAACTACCTCTTTAAGATTACAAGTTTAGTCTTATGACTCCTTTGTGAAATCATTACAATTAAAATGAAAAATATAAGTAACTTTAACATGAAAAGGATGGTCTTCTTTGATGTCTTTTTTTCTCACCATGTTTAATAAAATACAATGATGATCCAAATAGACCCTAAGTAAAGTCTTTGTCATTGTATTACTTGTAAAGAACTCTTAAATTAATATTACGAAAAGAACAATTTAGTCTTTCAAAGACTCTTTTAAATTGAAGTAATTTTGGTCCTTTCCATATGAACTTTCAACCCTAGCGTCCTAAATCTATCCAATTGCAATCTTTTATAAGATCATCAAATATTCTAAATCTATTTTTCTTCGTGTCCCAGTGTTTAATTATAAAAGTCACATCTTAATTAAAAAAATCTATAATTGGTCTAATATTATCATATTACATATTTTATCTTATGAAAAAAATTAATAAAATGAAAAATTATTTATGACTTAAAAAATATAAAAAAAATGAAGTTGTGAATGTGCATTTAAGTATTTATCAAATGTTTCTCTCAAATGTCTTAAAAATTTTAACATTAATCTTAACCATGAACTATATTTACTGAGTCACATTTAGTACCATTGAACTAAATCAAAGAGAATTAAGTTTTGTCAAAAGCATTTAACTTAAATAATATTAACCTTATATTTATAAATTAAAAAAATAAGAATTTAATTCATTTGGAATTGAATTTGTGTATAAAATTATTCATAAATTCAATTTCTAATAAATTAAATTCTAATTTTTTTATTGGATTCCAAACGAAAGATAAAGTGTTTTGTGAAGACTTTACCTTTTCTTATATATTGAGTTTGATTCTAGGTTTTTATGTGTATACATAAAATAAATTGGTCACTTTTATTTAAAGAAAAAGAGAAAGAATTAGCTTCTAATGGACTATAGGTTGAGAATACGATTGAAACAAAATGCTTTAAAGGATAAGACTAAAACTATCCTCAGATGTGTTTAATTGAGTGATTATTGTCCAAATTAGTTTGTTTCTTAAATTAATGGTTTTAAGTTAAATATACTTATAATTTTTTAAGAGTATACAATTATACTAAGTTTTTCATGGGAACAACTTAAAAAAAAAGATAACTTAATACTCTTAAACAATAAACTTTTAAGTACTATATTTACAATTAATTATTATATTTTCTTTTACATAGACCCCCTAAATCTTAAATTGTAACATTTTTCTCCTAGGCTTATATTACTTATTAAGTTATTGTATTCTAATAAAAAGAGTTGTGTTGGTATTAACTTAATAATTTAGTCATTTAGGCATGCATGCTTTTTATAGATTGTTGGTTTGTAATATCTTGTTTGAAATTAGAGAGTCTTAGAGCATTAAGGCTTTAACACAAAAATGAATTTCTTACATCATCGCAACAAAGAAATCAATATACCAAAAAGGTCTATGTTAGATTCATGTGTAAGAAAAATTAAGATTGTACTTTTTTTCTTTCCATATGGTAAAAAATTATTTTAAATTATATTTGACATTTTGTATAGTATAATATAAGAACAATTGAATAGTAAAGTATAATATTGTACAAGATAATGCAATATATTATAAGTATATTTGGTCTAGTTATTGTATAAGATAAAGATTTATATAAAATTATGTCATCTTTTATTTGTTATTATGTTATAAAAGAATGTATTGACCTAAAAAATAATTAATTTAATTAAAATATCCTTATATATCATGAACCAATAAAATTATCTTAAATGAATTTGAAATACATAATTAGACTAAAATACTCTTCAATAACATATTTTTCAAAAAAATGATAATATATATAAATTAAATATTTGTAGTATAGTAATAAAATAATATAGCATACTTTATCAATACATATACACAAATGCACGTATACATGTATATATATATTGACATGTACTTGTAAATTTTTATATAACAAACTAGAAAAAAATTACAGTAAATTAAGTTAAGAATATAAAATTTAATAAGTTTCTTATATAAAATCTTAAAAATATTAAATAAATAATATATACTTTCTACATGTATCATGAATATAGTATAATACTATCAAATTAAAATTTTAAAATTATTAAATTAAAATAAAAATGCTAATATAAAAGAAGCTTTTAATTTTAATTTTGTAAAAAGATGTGTATGAAATATGTAAGAGAAAGAAGTTTAAAAAGAATTTTTAAATTTTAACAATTCAAAATTTATCTTAATACTAGCCTATTAGTTTTTATCCTTTCTCCCATATCATAGATAATCTTATATAGAATTTGATGCAAGAGGAAACTTTTGAATTAGTTATAAAATTTGTTTGAGGTCCTCAAACATAATATAAACCTTCATTGTATAATTTGTTTTATACTATCAAGTTTTATATAGTGTGTCATACACATCCTTACTCTTAGTTAGTTTGTCAAAAAATTCATTATTTTTTTGAAAAATGGTCTTTGCGAAACATTAGCCTTTGAAACAAAAACCTTTACATTGTTCCTTTCAATCATTGTTGTCATCTCCACAATCCTTTCTTTCATTTATTTAGACACTCTTACTTTATTCTCTCAATCTCCTATGTTTCTTGGTTTAATTTTTCACATTTGAAGCTCATCAATAACAAAAATCTATCCTTTCATCTTTTGTTTTTCCAATTAATTAGTCTTTTTTTAGTTGTAGTTTCCCAACAATTCTAGTGGTACTGATGATTAACAAAGCATGTTAATTCAACAAGTTATACTAAGTTCTAATCTTATTAAGTATTTTGAATGATTCTTGATCTATATATTGATTTTAATAGTTAAGATTTATTTTTAGTAGCGGTGGATTGTAGTAGTCATAATGAATAATAGTTTGAATCCACCTACTTTACTTTCTATTTTGTTTAACTTTGCTTCGTTGTCTTTTTTCAAAACATAGCAAGCATAAACATATATTTAAGATTGAAAAAGGACTTCTTCATGCTAAGCATGCACCCTTTGTCAATTATAGAGAAACACAATGAGATTTTATTTAAAGAAAAATTCTTAAAGTAAACTTTGCCTCCTTATGTTGAACATGAACATTGGAACATATGTTTTCCATCCAATTCTAATAGTTGAGCATCTTTAGGTGATGGTTGGCTATCTTTTATGGTTGCTTTGGAAAAGTTTGAAAATAAACGTATTGATGCATTTGCAACTATTTCTAGTAATTTTTCGATTAATCAATTCTTTCATCTATATTTTGAAGACATTTTGAAGAGAGTAAAAACTAAAATTTTCAATGCCAAAGTTATTAATACAACATAATAAAATCTTGCAAGGATGTTGCAAGGAAAGTGAAAAAATTACAAGATGTAGAAATTGTTAATGGAAAATTATTAGAGAAAGTTAAGGATCTTAAAGCAATAATACATCAATTGCAACAAGATAGGGATGTTGATACATATTTACTAACTAGGAAAGCTAAAATTAAGCAATTAGAATGTTTTCAGCTCAACCTAGATTAACAAATGAAAGAGTTAACAAAAATGGTGAAGAATACAAGTGATACTTCTTAATTCTAGCACCTTAATAATCAACATAAGGATAAATTAGTTTTAGCATAATGTTTTAGCATTTGTTCCTAATAGCCAACGAAACATAATATAAGTGTTATTCAAGAAGGGAAATATATGACAATTTGTTTAAATTATGTATAGTTAGGACATTATAAAAATCAATGTGTGAAAGATAAACATGAATATACTTTTCTAAAAGACTTCATGAAATGCCTTTACATCATGCTCAACCATTATCACAGTTTCATACTACTCTATCCAATAGATCTTCAATATACAACTATGAAATAAATTAGTGTTAGCTTTAGCCCTATTAGGAAAGTTTTGATGACTATAAAACATTTTATATTCTTGAATTTGGCATATGATTAGTTAGAATCTTGAAGTAAGATATGGAGATTAAAGATCTTAATCAATTTAGCTAAGAATTCTAGTTAGGATCATAAGATGATATTGTAAAAGAGGAATCAATCCTTAAAGGGTTCAAAATTTTCATGAAAAATACTTTTCATTTAAAATCAATCTTATGTCCAAAATCCTTTAAAAAAAAAGTTGGATTGAGTCTTAAAGAAAATCATTGTATTTAAATGTAGCTCTTTTAGAAAATCTGAAAACAGGATATGAATCGATTCTAGGCATTCAGAGAGCAAACTAGAATGCCCAAATCGATTCACTAATCTATTCCAAATATCCAAAGAGCAAATTGGAATGCCCGAATTAATTCACTAATTAATGATAACAAAATATTTTGATACTCTTGGATTTAACATATGATTAACTAGAATCTTGAAGTAAGATATGGAGATTAAAGATTGAAGATCTTAATCAATTTAGCTAAGAATTCTAGTTAAGATCATAGGATGATATTGTAAAAAAGGAATCAATCCTTAAAGGATTTAGATTTTTCTTGAAAAATACTTTTTATTTAAAATTAATCTTGTATCCAAAACCATTTAAAAATGAAGTTGGATTGAGTCTTAAAGAAAATCATTGTATTTAAATATAACTCTCTTAAGAAATCTGAAAAACAGGATGTGAATCGATTCATAAATTGATTCCAAGCATTTAGAAAGCAAACTGGAATGTCGAAATTGATTCACTAATCAATTCCAGGCATCCGGAGCCAATTGATTCTAGACGTTTAGAGAGCAAACATAAAAAAATGAATTAATTTATCACTTCAAAAATTTAAATTTCAATTTGCTTGAATCAATTGATGAATTTATTCTTTAACTTGAAATTTTACTTAATCTTTAATTTTAAAAAAAGCTGAATCGATTCACAGATTGATTTAGCATATCCAAAGTCAAACTGTAGTCCAATAAATTAATTAGTCAATCGATTCACCATAAATATTTTTCAAGAGTGAATCGATTCACCAAGACTTTTACAAAATTTCGAAAGCAACCTAAATCAATTTATAAGGCACCAACTGCTTCATAATAGCTCTATTTTTTTAGTAACGACTTTTTTAATCATCTAACCTTTATATAAAGGTTTCATTTCAAATCAAAAATAAAAAAAAGTGCTTTCATTATTACATAAACATAAGAAACACCTTTTCCTCTCTTCTAAAAACCTAAAATCCCTTGAGCTCTTCAAATTGAAATTTCCTCTCTTAATACTTCATTATGTAATCAAACTTATAGAGTTTGTAGGTTATCTTCTTGTACTCAAAACATACATTTGCAGATTACTTAGGTGAAGCATCCCTAGGAACATCAAGAATATTGAATCTCTTAGTAGATAGAAGCTTTGAGAGAGGATTCTCAAAAGGATTTGTAAAAAAAAAAATAGAGACTTGTGCTGAGGCTTCTTCAAGTGTCTTTAAACTTGAAGGAATAGTGATTCAGAGTTCAAATTCAAGTCAAAGAGACTTACTAGTGGATGTACATCTTGAAGTGTTAGATCTTCAAGGCTAGAACCATTATAAATTACTGTATTTGAATCTTTTCTTCCCTATCTCTTTAGTTACTTATTCATTACTCTGTTTTTCTGAATTATTCTTGTTAATGTGTTAAGATTGCATATATTTGTTCATTAGTTGCTTTCAACTATCATTTAAATTATTTTTTATCATCTTAGTTAATTTAATTTAATACCCAATTCATCCCCCTTTTGGGTAAAATATTGAATAACAATTAATCTTTTCACGAGTCCAGCTAGCCTATATATTGCATGAGTCTTTTTATTGAAGGTCTTAGTCTAGTCCTAAAAAAACCCATAAACTTTTTTTTCAATTTAAAAATTTAAACTATTAAATAACAGAAAATTAAAATTATTCCAAAGCATCATATATCTATTCATAAATAAATCATAATACATTTAAAACCTATGTATAACCTTAATAAATACTATGCATATATATAAGTAATAAACTAGCATAAAATTAAAAATATCATTTAGAAATAATTTACAACACAAGTTTACATAACCAAAGTGAGAAAAGGAAGCATAATTTTGTATGAATTAGGAATTTAGGCCTACATAAAAATTAAGAATTAAAGAATTACATTGCCCAGGTTAGTCTACATGGATAAAAGCCTATGGAAGTATAGTATAATGATCATTGTATGGAGGATGTCATTATACACCATGATAAGAAGATTATAAAGCAATTTTATGAACAAAATATTCATTCAAAACCTCATGGAAGATTGCACGGCACACTTTCTACTTTAGAAGATAGTTTTTGCACTACCAATTCTAGAGAATTAAAACTAATATCAGCAAGTGTGAGAAACAACATTGGCACCTTCTTTTCAAGTTCTTCTCTAAAAAAATCAAGAAACAAAAGTTTATGCCATTAAATTATAACCAACCACCAAACATTAATTAGGAAACTTATGTTTGAAGCTTTTTATATGATGTTTTAATTTTATTTATTTTTAAAATAGTATCAATGTTTCTTGTTTTAGGTTTATGTTGTTTCAAGTCTTAACCCTACTAAGTAGTTGTTTTCATGTTTGTATTTCTGACTCTTATGTTTATTATGTAAAAAAAATCATTAATTTTTTTGTGATTATTTTGAAAGCAAATACAATCAATTCAACCAAAATTTAATGATACCATCACAAAGATAGGTCATTGACTCAATATTGATCTATTTATTCGTTTACAACTTAATATAAAATTTTAAATAAGTTATAAATAACCCAAAATCCTTGGATATATAATTAACTTAACCCATTTATTTATTAATTAAATTATTATTATTTTAATTCTTATTATTTCTACTAATATTATTTTTTCACTACTATGTAGTGGTTGACACCATCATTTTAAAATAAAATCATAATGTTAGAGATTTTAGGCTAAATTTTTATTATTTTTTTAAATTTTTAATTTTTCTTTATCTTTAGGGCATAATTAATCATTTTTTAACATTATATTTCCTAAAATTGAAATTCATAAAATTAAATATAATTAACCTAATATTTTAACATTAACATACATTAAATAAAATTTATTTAATTCAAAATTAACATTACAATTGTTGATACTTAAGGTGGTGAGGCCTAATATTAAAAAATTATTCAAAAATGAAAATTTTTAAATGGTTAATTTGGTTACCAAAAGGAACTTAGGCTTCTATAGAAAAAAAACCTCAAAAGAGGCCTATGAAACATAAAAGGTCAAAAGACCTTATGCTGTTGGAAGAAAGGAAGAACTTCTAGTAACTATTTCCTTCCTTGCTCATATTTCTGCAAGGAAAAAGCCTTATTTGCCCTTAGCATTGTTTAAGCTAGGTAAAAGCTATTTGTTTGCTCTTGGCATCATTTTTGCTACAAGGATTTAAATAAATAGGAT
The DNA here is from genome assembly GCA_020226215.1 of Sindora glabra. Lineage (NCBI taxonomy): Eukaryota > Viridiplantae > Streptophyta > Magnoliopsida > Fabales > Fabaceae > Sindora > Sindora glabra. Next base: position 84,946,106 of record CM035228.1, read on the forward strand.
CCTGTGAAGGCTAAAATGCTAGCTAGTAATCACTTAATCTAAGAGCAAGGATCACTTTATTGTGGGAATAAAATAACTTTTTCCCACCTTTTTCTCAAGAATAAAGGCATTGTCCTAATTCTTTAGAGAGGCAAGCATGTTACGCCTGACTCTTTTCAATTATATGCCCTCTAAATTAAGGGCCTCCATACTTATTAGATCATCAATAAAACCTACCTTTAACATATTACCTTTACCTACTTTGCAGGAGTACTACCACCACGACTATCATAATAAAATGCCTACTACTCTACACCTTATTATGCCTTTTTGTCCCTTATATTTCCTACCAATTTAATCCTTTGCACAAAATCATTATTTATATCCTCATTAGTAGCTTACTAGACTATAAATATCCCTTTATAAATACCAAAAACACGCATAAAGATACAAATGCAAATAAAATGGATAAATAGAGTAAAAAGAGAAATCTTATTTAGAATTTTTCAAAATACTTAAATTTATTACTCTTGATCCATAAAAGCCCAAAAAGGTCCAAAGCTTTACTGAGTATATGAAAATAGGTCATTTTACCTCATTCCTAAACTTAATTACAAAGTGTTTATTCTTAACTTGTACCCTAAAATCACTTTCCAATATTTCAATATTATATTTAAACCTTCTAATTTTAAAATCCCCAACACATCCCCCAAAATAATAATAAAATAAAATATTCAAAATAGTAAAAAATTATTAATTTTTTTGTATTAATTTATTAAATATAAGCTCACTTTTGCACCTAGTACTCTATTTTATAGTACTAAGTGTAGTGCTAAACCAAAATATAAAGAAAAAAATCTATGCCATGCATGAATTAAAGCCTATTTTTGTATATTTTGAATTAGTGATGGGAATTTAATTTAAATAATTTTGAAAAAACTAGATCATGGAAATTAAACCATTTAGGCCTATATTAAATGAAATTTTTTAATATGTTTAGTCTAGTCCTAAAATGATTTATAAAGGTTAGCTTGTTTAATTTATTAAAAAAATTTAAAATATCAATATCAAATATTGATCAAATATAAAATCTTAATATGTTAGTTCAATGAGTATAATATATCTCCTTGTACTTTCATCAATTTACATTTAAAACATTCATCAGTGAAAATGTATTTATTTTTTATGTACATATAAAGATCTTGAATATCTTTATTTCATTTTGAAATATTGATTTAGATGCTTATTATAATTACATTATAATCTTTATATTATATATTAGTCATGATATTTTTTACATCTTATTATAATAAGTATTATTCACATAACTCATTACATGTTAAGTTATCATTTCTTCTTAATGAATATTGTGTTGTGATGAACCACACTGGCGTAATTAATCTTTTTTTAATGAATATTATACTGTGATGAGTCATACTTACATAATCAGTTAAAGGGACTGAATCACTCATTTATGTATAGTAATTTATATTAAATAAAAAAATTCCTAATTTTTTCATTGATTGTATTTTCATAATTTTTCTAATATCTTTTCTTGATTTATTGAGTTTTTTAATTTTCATGATTTTTTTCCTCTTTAGAGTAATCTCCGTAATTTTTTTATTTATTGTATTTTGATAATTTTTTAATTTCAATCATACTTGATTTGTATTAATAATTTTGATCAAATTCAAAGTTAAAGATTTTAATTAAAAATTTTAATTATGCTCAGAATTGATAATTACTAAAAAATTAGTTAATTAAATTATATAAATGGTTTAGTCAAAATAAATTTTCTTTTTAAATTATTTTATAATATATTAATTAATAATTAAGCCATATTTTCTTTGGTAAAACTTTCAAAATTTATTAATGTTAAATTTTTCATGATTTTTACAAGTAGGATACATGATATGAAAATTCAATTTTAATTATTTTAATATAATTATTTGATACTTAATATAAATAAAATATTTATATGAAAATTTTATAATTATTTACTATTTATTTATTTTTATTTGTCATTAAAATAAAAGTGTAAGAATTAAAGAGGGCAATTATTAACCACAATTTTAGGAGAAAATAATTTTAATTTATAAGTTTATTTTTTACTGAAAATAAATAATCAATATATAAAGTGAATAATAAAACAAACTTATCTAAAATAACAAATAGGAAAAAATCATGCCAATATCAGTTGCTGCAATTTATTGCAGTGAGGTATTCCAAGTACACTTTCTTTCATTTAAGTGCACCCATTGAGACCAATTTATCAAAATACCTATAAGTCCAAATGATATGCATCAGTATTAGGAAGAACAAAAGCACAAAAATAGAAATAAACAAATTGCATTCTATCATCATACATTCCCAATCAAGCAACTCGATAAATCGAATGAAGACATGGTAGAAATCACTAGAAAATCGAATTTATCTAACATCGTATCATCAAAAGTTAGCATCTCCAACTTTCGATAATTCTTAATTAGTTCAAAACAATAACTTCTCGCAAATCAACACGTCAAAATGGGTCATCAATTGGTAAACCCTACATTCTATTAAATGTTTCACATATATAGATTATTATTTACATATGTGTGTGTCTATTTATATATATGTATCCATTTTGAAATAAAACCCTAGAAATTAAAATGATGAACATGCATCTCACTATTTTATTGTATGTTGTTATCACTAATCCCATATAATAATTGCTTGCACAACTAATCTAGGCGTTACTGTCACTAATCTTCAAGTCACTGTTTATTTAACAAATAGAAAAATAAATCATTCATGTTCTTTTGCTTTTTGAAATCTTGTTCACATGAAAATAAATAGAAAAATCTTATTGTTTATTATAAAATAGTAACATGCTTTTTACCAGTTTATTTCAAGTTTTTGTTAAATTTGATGTTATTGTTTCATGTAAAAATAGTAACGCGTTATTTTATCGAGAATTCTATTGTTAATCATACCTCATTTTATTTATTTATGATATTTTTTTATTGGTGTTGCTGAAGCATGTATTTTTTTATTAGTTTTTATTGTTAATCAAGCTTCATTTGTTAATTTATTCCAAATTTTTGTTTAATGTTATTATTTTCACATAAAATAATAACATCTCATTTGATATTACTATTTCTTATGGAAATAGTAATACATTATTTTCTCAAAGTTTCATTATTAATCATACTTTATTTTATATTTTTGTAGCATTTTTGGTTGGTGTTGTTATTTTAAACTAAACAGAAACATGTTGTATAGAAATATGTCACTAGAAGAAAACATGTTACTGTTTATTTTGAAAATAGTAACATATTTTTTTTTATCAATTTTTGTTATTAATTATGCTTGATTTGTGAATTTATTTCAATGAAAAGGCAGGAAAACATCCAAACAAACAAAAAAAGTTGAAGAAACAACTCCAAGATTCTAGCAATACAAGTCCAATCTATTAGCATGTATAAGGCATATTGATGGCCTTCAATTCAACGAAAGTCACAAAAGGATGTTGCAACAAAATCCTTTCTAGATTCTCATTAATGCAATAATGATAAATGACTTTAATCGTAGTATATACCGAAAGAGCAATCAAGAGACTGGAAGAGCTATCAAGAAATATAGGTAATAATTGTCACCTTCTAACCTAAGCATGAGCAATTCCTAGTTAGGGTAAACATTTGAGCATCACACCTACATTAGTGAAGCTTATTTTTGGAATAAGAGATGGAAATTGCCTTATCAATATAGCAACTAGCAAGAGGCCACAATCAAATTTAGACACAAGACGATTCCATGGCTAAGGACACTTTACAAAACCAATGATATTCAATGCACTCCAAAAGGTAGTGAGAGGAACATTAGAGATCAATGTTCAAGATATCTCATACCTTATAATGTTGATACTGCTAGTGATCCTATTTGTACCAAATAGAACTCAGACACTGGCCTAGTCATACCTCAAATACATAGAGAAGATAGATGACATAGTAGAATATTAATAGTCTGGACACATACACGAGCAATTAATGAGTTCCATTATGAAGGACAACCCACCAAATGTCACTAGCTGTGTCATGTTATTACCAATAAGTTATAGTTATCAAACTTAATTTTCCTTCGTGTCATTTTCTTCAATATTGTCTTTATTCATTTCTATTTATTTAATTGAATGTTCTTGCCACTTTTTGTTACATGTTTTTGATAATTTTTATTGATGTTATTGTTTGGTGTGTAAATAGTTACTTTATATTTTTTGATAGTTTGGTTATTAGTGTGACTTCATTTGCCCATTTATTTTCAATTTTTAGTTCATTTTGCTATCTGGACACTAAATAGCAACATATTATTACTTGTTTCCATAGATAGTAATTGATAGTTTTTTTAACTGACACTTAATTCTTCTATTTAATTTAAGTTTTTAGTGCATGTTACTATTTAATACTTAATTTGTCTATTTACTTTGAGTTTTTGGCACATGTTACTATTTAGGTACCAAACAATAATATATTACTGTTTGTTCTATAGATAGTAATATGTTCTTTTTTTTAATAGATTTTTTGCTAATGACATTAAAGCGTTCTTTTATTATTCCATCATTAAATGCAACTTCCATTGAAAATTAATATGACAATATGTACAATATATTATCGATAATGTTGGCTGTGTAAGATAACAAATGTGCTTAATAGGCATCAAATTTAAAAAATGCCAAGATGTCTCAAATGGGACTTGAAGCTCCTCACGTACTAACTAAAGGATTAAGTGGCCAACCAATTTCAGGTAACCTTCAGAAAAAATTAATTTATTTTGAAAATAGAAACATGTCAGTAGAAGAAAATATGTTACTATTTGTTTTGAAAATAGTAACATGTTTTTTATTAGTTTTTATTGCTAATCATACTTGATTTGTTAGTTTATTCTAAGTTTTTGTTCGATATTACTATTTTCATATAAAACAGTAACATCTCATTTCATATTTCTATTTCTTGTGGAAACAATAATACATTATTTTGTTAAGAGTTCCATTATTAATTATACTTCATTTTATCTATTTATTATATTTTATGGTTAGTATTAATATTTCAGACTAAACAAAAATATGTCATTAAAATAAAATAATATGTTATTATTTATTTTTAAAATAGTAATATATTTTTTTATTTTTATTGTTAATCACATTTGATTTGTCAATTTATTCTCAATTTTTATTTAATGTTACAGTTTTCACATAAAATAGTAAAAACTCGTTTGATGTTACTATTTTTTGTGAAAATAGTAACATGTTATTTTGTTAAAATTTTTTTGTTAATCATATTTTATTTTATCTATTTATTATGTTTCATTATTAATCATTTACCCATGTTATTATTATGTTACCACTTAATCTTTATCTTCTTGTTATTATATCTCACCAAAATAGAAACATGTCAACTAATGACACTAATGAGCAACCACTCTTACATTTTAAGTTGTCAATAAAGAACTCCAACTAACAAATGAAGAAATAAACCTCTTTTACAACCTTGACACACAACTATAACTAATTAAATGCCATAAGCAAATAAAAACACAAATCACACCTTCCTAATCGGAGGAATCAGGAAGTGATGATGACATAGGAATGACTCAGTACATAATTCAACCTTGAATAACAAAATTGGACTAGTTGCAAATATTGCACTATCTCATAAAGAACACTAAAAATAAGATAAAAATGAAGTACAATAATTAAGGGATCAACTTCTCAGTGTAAATAATAGGATAAATGAACTAACCGATGAATTGAAATCTCTAACAGAAAAACTTCAGAGGTTTGAGTAATAATTATAATAAAATAAAGAAATAATCACAACCTAACACATGAAAACACACAACTTCAAACACAACTATTTGACACAACAAAGCAGACAAAAAACCTCAAAATGATCATCAACACATTGGAGAATGCAAATGTAAGTCTTGAAAATTAAAATAAATAGCTAAATGCACAGCGCACAAAAATAACTATACAAGTGGTTGGATAGCAAAAGGTAGAAACCATAAAAGCTGAAGAACAAAATAAGACTAATAATAATCAAAGATTAACAATTAGAAGCATTAAAACAAAAACAAGAAAAACAAAATGTGACATGGACTATATATACTTAGGCCAATGCAAAAAACCCACAAAACAACAACAAATAAGACAATAAACAACACTTGCTGACAAGGACAATGACAAGGGCAAAAAAGCTCTTGTGTTAATCTTGGAGGAAACAACAAAGGATATAGCAAAAAAGAAACAGACCAAAAAGCCAACTAAAGGTACAAATTGGCTAGTCGTAAAATACCTCCCTTAAGATCTTAGGAACAAAATAGTCCAAATCAGAAAAATAAGAGACATAATGTAAATCATGTCCTATTTTCTTGTTAATTCCTTTGACTAACTCAGCATTGTTGCCTGGTGCCTCAACTCATTTTTACACCACATCACTATTTTGTCTTATTTCTTTTATAGTAATGTTACTATTTCAAGTTAAAACAGTAACATGACAACACTTGACATTTTCAAGCTTAAAAAGCTGTATGTTACTATTTGGAATTCAAATAAAAATAGTAACATGTAACTATTTATGTTGTTATTTATCATCATGTTATTATTTTTTTTTTTACTCTTCTTCTTCTTCTTTTATTTATCATCATGCAACTACTTATGCCATTATTTATCTGACCAAAACTAATCCTTTAATTTTAGATTATAGATAGCCATACGTCCCTATCAGCATAATTGGCACATCCAATAGCAATAAGATATTTGTATTTGGCAGCTTGTGTTGGGTAAGATTTTAAATCCATTTTCCAAATCTAACATATAGAAAATTCTTTTATACTAACTCAAGTTCAAACTATATTGACAGTCTCATATGCTTAGCTCGTTTAGACTATACTAGCAAGCGAGGAAGCACAAATTTGATCAAAAGATGGAGGAAGTAATGAATGTAGATATTGTTCTATTCCCAATAAACTCAATGGGCATCAATGACTACACCAATCTTAATTATTACAAACTGCTCATGATCAACAAAGTAGAATGCAAGTAGACTCATTATAACTCAGTAAGGCCTAAAAGAGAAGGGGTTGTAGATCCATACTTTCGTGATACCCAGATGGTGGTGAGTGATATATATATTATGATCAAATATCAACTATTGTTCTTGGTTAATGTTATTATTTTTTTTAGAAAATAATAACATGTTCTCTTGTAGTTACATAGTTAACCATAGTTGATTTGTCTATGTATCTTATTTTCTAATTGATGTTACTATTTTCAGACTAAATAGTAATATCTCATATTAACAAAGACAATATGTTACTCTTTGGTATAAAGACAATAACACATTTGTCTATAAGAAAACATATCAAGTGTGATATTATTGTATGATATGTTATTTTTGCTTGATGTTACTATTTCGTATGAAAATAATAACACGTTATTTTATCATAATTTCATTATTAATCATATTTTATTTGTTTATTTATTTTGATTTTTTTATTTCAATATGTTACTATTCATTTTGAAAATAGTAATATCTTTTTTGTTGATCTTTTTCTTAATAATGCTTGATTGATAAATTTATTTTTAGTTTTCATTTGATGTTACTATTTGTAGACCACACAGTAATATATTCTTATTTCCACTTGATATCTTATGTTGCTTGTTTATTTAACAATAAAAGAACTACTATAAACAAAAGAAGAATGAAATTTTTTGCAAGAATGAGATAGACATGGGAGTAGAACTAGCTACTACAAAGTCACCTTTTAAGCTCATATCATAAGAAAGGTTGCCACAATAGGAACCTGCATCATAAGTAATAACTTCTTTACTAATCAAAAGCACCATAATTAGGAAGTATTAAACTAACTCAGCCCATAAATTTACAATTTCAGGCAAGATTATGAAATTTTTATCTATAAACAAATAAAAGATATATACAACATTAAAGAATTTTAAGAACAATTTTTGCTAGAATTTATGAGAAAATACAATATAAAATTAGTAAATAAATTCTTCATGGATTTCAATCTTTGCAGCTGAATATGATTCTTATGTATATATGTAACATTTTTCTTATACATCAAACTAAATTTTATGTAACATTTTATATTCAATTGTATATAACATTCAATTATATGTAAAATTCAATTCAATTGTAAATGTTAATAAAAATTCAACATATTCTTCTTTTAAGAATCTTTTAACATTCAAATATATTTACCTTATGTTTATGAACTTCTTTCTTGATGTTACTATTTTAAATCAAAATAGTAATATATAATTGTCTATTACTTTTCGTTGATATTACTACTTGAACTAATAAAAATTTAGCATATTTTTTTTCCTAACTTTTAATTAACAATTATAATTCATTTATCTTATGTTTATGAACTTCTACCTTAATGTTACTGTTTTCAATCAAAATAGTAACATGCAAGTAATTGGGTAAATTTTTCATTGATCTTACTACTAAAACTAATAAAAATTTAGCATGTTCTTCTTTCCGGCTTCTTTTAACAATCCCAATTCATTTGTCCTATATTTATGAACTTCTACCTAGATGTTACTGTTTTCTATTGTTACGTGTAAAATGGTTTATCAATTAGCGCAAGTGCACACTATCGTAAACAAGTAATAAAGTGATGAGAAAGTATCGTTCCCACGAGGATTGTTTCACTAAGTACCAAAATTAATAATCCTAACACTATTTGGCAAATCGATTAGTTGAAGAATGAAGCAATTAAATAAAGATTTATGCAGAAAATATTTAAAGTAAATATGAATGTAATTGGAGTAAAGGTATGAATAAAAGCCCTAGGGATCAGACTTCACTTAATAATTTTGGATTGAATCATCTATCTACACTAATCCAATTTTAACTCCTTAATTGAAAGTCGAGTTTCCCTAAATTAATTAATAGCCTCTTCCAAGGTCAAGTAATTCTATAATTAATTGCTAATTCACTATATTCCTATGTGAATTAAAACAACTAATCATGCATTAGGATTTATGGAACTCATTAAGACTACATAAACCATATGAATATATTCCTATTTCATATGCAATTTATGGTTTTAATTATAGGTTCCATACACATGTATCTCCTTCCGGTCTCAACATACATATTGAGTTCATTCAAAAGGTGGCTAATCAATCGAAAACATTAAGAGTAATAATTAAAACTTAATCTAGAAAAGAAAATCGAAATTAGTTTCAATAGATTAGAATTCAATCCATTATTATCAAGTTACGTCATCACCCTAGGAAGATGAAAAATTAAAACATAATGAAATCAAAGACAAACATAAAATAAAATAGAAACATCTTCACATTCATGATACAAACATAAGGTTATAATTACAAATGCATGAAAATAAAAATACTATCCATCCATGTAGGAGGTAAAACCTTCCATATAGGAGGAAAACCTAGCCTTCCATGTAGGAGGCATACAAGAACTAAAAATGCATGAACTAAACTACTATCTAAGATGCATGAATGAATGCTACAATGCTTCAATGCTTGAATTCCTCAATGCTCTCTACTTCTACCTATTTATAGGTGAATGAATCAGTTGCAAGCCATAAATCTTGACCATTGGCTACCAATCACATGCTTTAACTACCAATCACATGCTTTAGCCACCCTTTTTGATTTTTGCAGCACAATTCTTCTGACTTGTTGATAATTTTTGACCACCAGAATGGCAGATTTACATCTTCCTGTCAACATAGGAGTTGTAGATCCGGATATTATCTTTCAAATGCCGCAAAGAACTCCTAATTTTGAAATTTCTATCTCAAGTTATGATCAGATTGGTAGTCAAAGGTCAGATTCTACCAGAACCACTGTTTCATCTTCCAAGCAGAATTTGAGATCCTTAGATCCCGAACTGGGATTTTCTTTAAACATGAAAGTTGTAGGGCTTCTTCTTATCTTTTTAACCATATAAAGAACAACGCAATCCAGCAACTAGAACTCCATATATAGACTAAAACCTGAAACAGGGTCAAAATACAGCATTATCTAAAATATTTGATTTCATTTCAAATTCAAGATCCATTCACAAAATGCAACTAAATTTATTAAATTTAGCAAGATAACATCCAAAAATGCATTATACAAGGAAAAATAAATATGTAAATATTTTACATATCAAATTCCCCCACACTTAGCTTTTGGACGTCCTCGGACAAATACAAAACAGAAGAAAACTAATACTAATACTAATCTACCCATGAAATAAAAAGTATAAAAACATAAGAAAGATAATTAAAGTACAAAGATATCATAGCATTCATGAATCAACAAATCTTGACATATAAAATCAAAAAGGGATTGCAACTTCATTTGAGAAGGATTGAACCAGAATGATATAATCACTGCAACTCATCCTCTCTCAAGTGTTTATGGGTAAGTGTTTCACTCAAATTCATCCTATCAAAGATTACACTACCATATGCTTGCATAAATTCTCAATCTCCACTACCTGATTTACATGCACACTTCAAATTAAAAGGTCTTATTAAGGGTTGTAATGAGGCCAAGGTAAAGGAAAGATAAAACAGGGATATGAAAAGTTGAAGCAAGGAAAGAAATTAATAGAGCAATTAAAACATGGGTAATCTCTAAATTTTATCTTAACATAACAGCCTAAGATTCAAGTACACATCAATTTCTCTCTTCTTCTTCTTCTTCTTTTTTTTATATATTTTTTTAACCATTTTTTTTTCTTTTTTCTTTTTTTTTTTGAAAGAAAACCCTTGCAACTTTGAAGTTAATGATACATATTCCCCCACACTTTGTCAAGAACCCATTTTTCAAATATTTAAATGCTCTACTAATCCCTAGGGTTAAGTAAAGATAATTGATATTTCATTAAATGACATATTAATGGGTTAAAACAAAAAAAGGGTTAATCAGGCTCAAAAGGGTTTATCAATGGTAAAACTGCAGGGTTGGCTATTTGGTTCTAACTGAAAAGAAAAAAAATGCCTTTATCATATCTGAGTATGCATGAAAATTGTAATCTCAACCAAATTTTATGCAAGTTCTAGAGTGACAACTTAATAGGTGAATATCACACACAAGAAATATAACATTAATTCAACAAGTAGGCTCAAAATCTTACGGTTAAAGGTTTTCAACTCAATCCATCCAACTTAAAATCCATTGCAAAACTTATCAATTCTAAGAAGTAAGAAAGTTATTCAATCATGCTATAACATCTTTAAAATTATTGAAAAGAACCTAATAAGCAGGAAATTTTTTTTTTTTAAGATGCGTATCAAGAGCAAATAATAACTCTTTACTCGGCCATCTCTTTTTATATAATAAATCTCATGGTTCTACTACCAAAATATCCTACAAAGTAAACAAAAAAATAAAAATAATTTTTTTTAATCCCCCCCACACTTAATGTAGACATTGTCTCCAATGTCTTAAGTAGATTAGCAAAAAGGGTTTATTAAAAGGAAATGCATAAGCAACACACATATAACAGAAATTTTGGGAGTAAAACCATAGGAGTAAAGAAAGTTACAACCGGAGAGTGGTGTCTGGCTCATGCTTCTGATTGCTGGTTGGAGATTGCCAATCTATCTTTTTCACTAATGGATCTGGTTGATGTGTATAGTCCTGTAGTTGGTCAATCAGCTGATCAGTAGTTGAGGCAGACATTATGGCACGACGAGTCGCTTGGGGTATGAATCCTTGTTCCACAGCTTGGTTTAAAAAAGACAGCAAACTATCATAAAAACCATTAACATTCAATAAACCTACTGGCTTCTGATGAAAGTTCAGGCTAATCCAATATGCAATGCTGGAAATTCCATCTAATGCTTCTAAACCACCAGGTAAAGCAATAAAGGCTTCAGCACTGTAAAGCATGCATCCCATACGTTGAGGCAAGTTTGAAACCTTTAATGTTTTACCGATGGCGTATTTCTTATCATCTAAACCATTCACAAGGATACTCAGTATTTTGCTTCCTCTAATGTTGGCAGAAAAGGCTGCACTTCCTTTTAAGCTATTAAGCCCTCCTCCATACACACAGGCAATCTTTCTAGCAGCTAATGCATGACCAAGTTCAGTTGCTGCTAGCAGAAATTCTACATTCTTTCCAGCAAAAGATCCAGCAAAAACACAGATAGATTTAAATCCACATTTTGATGGTTTTTCAACCTCTTCCTCCTCTTTACTCTCTCCTTCAGATATTTTGCAAAATGTGATTGCTGAAATGCATCTTTATAATACAAAAGCAAAAATAAAGAAATCATGCAAATCAGATAATATCAGAAAAATACTATGCAAAACTAACAAGTGTAATAATGGCGTGAATAAAGTAGAATACGGAATGTAAGGAAAGTCAAAAAGTTGCTGAAAAGGTAAACTTAAAAAGAAAAGAAATGTACATAAAGTCAAAAAGCAGCTGTAAAGATAAAAAGATAAAGGAAAAGTAAAGCAGATAAATATGTACAGTAGTTGTGATTGTGGCTCACATCTTCCTCTGATTTTTCGTTCAGTAACGGCTTAAACGACTTCTATGAGCTGAGAATTTGCTTCCCATCCAATTTTCTTATAAACTGGCAAACAGGGTCTTTTACAGTCAGATCCCCAAGACTGTAGCGTTCCTTTTCTGTATTGAATAAGTTCATTAAATCAAGAAGAACAGCATGAACATCTCCGCTAGGATGCGTCTTAAGAGTCCGAATGATATCATCCAATGACTTTTTACTCAGTCCATCCTTTATGAATCGAATTTTGTCCTCTTGATTTACTGAAATCATTCCTTTACTCCTATAGAGCCTATTACAGTTCCACCTTGTGCATTTATGACAGACTCTCATTCTTTTAGCTCTTCTCTTTTTAAAGTAAGAACTTCTTCCCATACCTGGCATACCTCTAACAAATGATTCATGAAACTCACCTGCTAAATGTACCTTAGCTTCAATAATCCAACGTATATCCTCAGGAAGACCCAAACGCTTAAATGCCCTCATTCTTTCAAGTCGACAGTTGTAAATTTTCCTGAGCACATCTTTGGGAAGAGTAGGGAATTTGCTCTTAAGCTTTACAAGGCATTCCTCCATGATGAAAATGATGAAAGCTGAAACTATAAGTGAAAAATGTTGTGCGATGTGTGCTTAAATAAGTTAGAAGAAAAGAAATGAGTAGAGAAAGAAGTCTTGGGTTGCCTCCCAAGCAGCCGCCCTTCTTTAACGTCTTTAGCTAGACAAAGTCCTAACCTATTGCTTTATTCTCTTTTTTTTTCTTTTTTTTTCTAATACTTACCAGTTGGCTCCTCGAGCGTGATGACAGTCTTGATGGTGTTGAATGCACTGTCATTGTATTCTTTCAATCTTTTCCCGTTCACTTTGAATTTTCTATCACCATCTTGAATTTCCACAGTTCCATACGGCCAAACTTGAACCACAGTAAAAGGTCCTGACCACCTTGATCTTAACTTTCCTGGAAAGAGTTTTAACCTTGAGTTGTAGAGAAGTACTTTCTGCCTTGGTGTGAACTCCTTCCTTATAATTCTTCTATCATGCTACATTTTTGTCTTCTCCTTGTAGAGCTTAGCATTTTCGAAAGCCTTTGGTTCTAATTCTGGTGATTTTTCTATTGATGGAACAGGTTTACTTGACCTTTCTCCTAAACCTTTGAATGGTTTCTTGCTGAAAACTGGAGAATTTTTCTCAAGGCAATTAATCTGCTTCAGGATTTTAGGATTAGTAGACTTTGATGCATCAACCATTCCTACCACTAATGGCTCTTCTGTGCAGGTTTCATGCATTACATCTTTCATGCAATTGGTCAGTGTGTCTACTCTGTAACAGATATTATCTTCATATGAAAAAGCTTTAAAAATATTAAAAGATACTTGATCATCTTGAACCTGTAAAGTTAGCTTTCCCTTCTGCACATCAATTAGAGCTCATCCAGTTGCTAGAAATGGTCTCCCAAGAATAATAGGAATTTCTTGGTCTTCTTCCATGTCAAGCACTATGAAATTTGTTGGGAAGATGAATTTATTAACTTTTACTAGCACATCTTCAAGGACTCCACGTGGATGCTTTATTGAACGATCTGCTAGCTGCAGTGACACAGTAGTTGGTTTCACTTCTCCCAATCCCAGCTTCTTGTAGACGGATAATGGCATCAAATTCACACTTGCACCAAGGTCACATAAGGCTTTTTCGAATTCACATTCTCCAATGGTACAGGGTATGCAGAAACTTCCAGGATCTTTAAGCTTTAGTGGTAGCTTCTTTTGGAGAATTGCACTACACTCTTCAGTTAAGGCTACAGTTTCGAAATCCTCCAATTCGCGTTTCTTTGATAAAATCTCCTTCATAAATTTTGCATAACTGGGCATTTAGGCTAAAGTTTCAGCAAATGGGATGTTAATATGCAACTTTTTAAAAACCTCCAGGAACTTGCTAAATTGCTTGTCTAGCTTAGCTTTCACCAATCTTTGAGGAAATGGAACTGGTAGAACATATGGTGGAGGATTATCTGGAAAAGTCATTCTTCCTGGAATCACCTCATCTTCTTTCTGAGCTTCTTTATTTTTCTTCTTTGATTCTGGCTCATTTAACTGCTTCCCACTCCTTAATGAAACAGCCTTTACGTGCTCTCTAGGATTTCTTTCAGTGTCACTGGGTAAAGTGCCTGGTTGTCTGGAATTCAGCATACTTGCAATTTGGCCCATTTGCACCTCCAGATTTTTGATTGAAGTTACTTGTGTTTGCATGATTGCTTCATGATTCTTGAGTGTAGCTTCTGTTCTGACCATGAATTGGGAAGTATTCATGGTTAATTGAGCCAATGCTTCTTCTAAATTCGCCTTTAGTTGTGGTGGTGATTGCTGAATTTGCTGTTGATAATTCCCTTGAGGTTTGAACACATTCTGATTATTCCTCTACCCTAAATTAGGGTGGTTTCTCCATCCTGGATTGTATGTGTTTGAGAAATGATCATTTTGACGATTTTGATTCCCCACATAGTTGGCTTGTTCAGGTTGAGAAGGAATGAATGGATTGCCTTCTTGACATTGTGTGCTCATGTGAGGACCTCCACATAAATCACAAGCATCTGCAGGAGTTCTGATTGCATTTGCTTGAGCTGTTAATGAACTCACTTGCTTGGATAAAGAGGTAACTTGAGAAGACAAAGTGGTTAGAATGTCTAGCTCATGGACTCCAAGTGCTTTCTTTGAAGTGTTGCGTTCAGAAGGCCATTGGTAAGCATTTGCTGCCATTTCTTCCAACAGCTCCATAGCAGCTTCGATGCTTTTTCCCATTAATGATCCACCAGCTGTAGCATCTACAAGTGTTCTAGTAGCATTAGATAATCCATTATAGAAAGTCTGCAACTGTAGCCAATCTGGTAGCCCATGATGAGGACATCTTCTTAGCAGCTCCTTGTATCTTTCCCATGCTTCATAAAGGCTTTCCATGTCATGTTGGGTGAATGAAGCAATCTCATTCCTCATTTTTGCAGTTTTTCCTGGAGGAAAGAATTTTGCTAGGAATTTTTGTGCCAATATGTTCCATGTAGTGATGCTCACCACCGGTAAAGAGTGTAACCAGCTTTTAGCCTTGTCCCTAAGTGAGAAAGGGAAAAGTCGCAACCTTATAGCATCATCAGAAACGCCATTGTACTTAAATGTATCACAAATTTCCAGAAAGCTGGCTATATGTGCATTTGGATCTTCTGCTGGAGAACCTCCAAACTGATTTGCTTGCACCATTTGAATTATGGCTGGTTTGATCTCAAAGTTGTTGGCTGGTATAGGCGGTCTCCTGATCCCAGAAATGGTATCCATGACTGTTGGTGTGGCATAGTCACGGAATGCTTTGGTGTCTGGTTCCTCTCTCAAATCTGCCATTGCTTCACCTTGATCTACAGTTGACTGCTTCTATATCTTTCGATTCCTTCGACAAGTTTTCTCGATCTCAAAATCAAATAGCAGCGGCTCAGTAACTTTTGATCTGGTCATACACTAGGACAAACCTGAAAAGAGAAAAGAAACACTAAAGAAAAGAAGAAAATGTAAAATAAAAACCAAATTAGGATTAAGATTACTTGGTATTAATATTAATGATAACAATCCCTGGCAACGGCGCCAAAAACTTGTTACGTGTAAAATGGTTTATCAATTAGTGTAAGTGCACACTATCGTAAACAAGTAATAAAGTGATGAGAAAGTATCGTTCCCACGAGAATTGTTTCACTAAGTACCAAAATTAATAATCCTAACACTATTTAGCAAATCGATTAGTTGAAGAATGAAGCAATTAAATAAAGATCTATGCAGAAAATATTTAAAGTAAATATGAATGCAATTGGAGTAAAGGTATGAATAAAAGCCCTAGGGATCAGACTTCACTTAATAATTTTGGATTGAATCATCTATCTACACTAATCCAATTTTAACTCCTTAATTGAAAGTCGAGTTTCCCTAAATTAATTAATAGCCTCTTCCAAGGTCAAGTAATTCTATAATTAATTGCTAATTCACTATATTCCTATGTGAATTAAAACAACTAATCATGCATTAGTATTTATGGAACTCATTAAGACTACATAAACCATATGAATATATTCCTATTTCATATGCAATTTATGGTTTTAATTATAGGTTCCATACACATGTATCTCCTTCCGGTCTCAACATACATATTGAGTTCATTCAAAAGGTGGCTAATCAATCGAAAACATTAAGAGTAATAATTAAAACTTAATCTAGAAAAGAAAATCGAAATTAGTTTCAATAGATTAGAATTCAATCCATTATTATCAAGTTACGTCATCACCCTAGGAAGATGAAAAATTAAAACATAATGAAATCAAAGACAAACATAAAATAAAATAGAAACATCTTCACATTCATGATACAAACATAAGGTTATAATTACAAATGCATGAAAATAAAAATACTATCCATCCATGTAGGAGGTAAAACCTTCCATATAGGAGGAAAACCTAGCCTTCCATGTAGGAGGCATACAAGAACTAAAAATGCATGAACTAAACTACTATCTAAGATGCATGAATGAATGCTACAATGCTTCAATGCTTGAATTCCTCAATGCTCTCTACTTCTACCTATTTATAGGTGAATGAATCAGCTGCAAGCCATAAATCTTGACCATTGGCTACCAATCACATGCTTTAACTACCAATCACATGCTTTAGCCACCCTTTTTTGATTTTTGCAGCACAATTCTTCTGACTTGTTGATAATTTTTGACCACCAGAATGGCAGATTTACATCTTCCTGTCAACATAGGAGTTGTAGAGCCAGATCTTATCTTTCAAATGCTGCAATGAACTCCTAATTTTGAAATTTATATCTCAAGTTATGATCAGATTGGTAGTCAAAGGTCAGATTCTGCCAGAACCATTGTTTCATCTTCCAAGCAGAATTTGAGATCCTTAGATCCTGAACTGGGCTTTTCTTTAAACATGAAAGTTGTAGGGCTTCTTCTTAGATTTTTAACCATATAAAGAACAACCCAATCCAGCAACTAGAACTCCAGATATAGACTAAAACCTGAAACAGGGTCAAAATACAGCATTATCTAAAATATTTGATTTCATTTCAAATTCAAGATCCATTCACAAAATGCAACTAAATTTATTAAATTTAGCAAGATAACATCCAAAAATGCATCATACAAGGAAAAATAAATATGTAAATATTTTACGTATCATCTATCAAAATAGTAACATAGTAACATGCAAATAATTGGGTAATTTTTAGTTTTTAATCAAATAGAAATATATCAACTACTAATACTAACAAATAATCACTTATATTAGTTGTATTACCCTATATTTATGAACTTCTACCTTAATGTTACTGTTTTGAATCAAAACAGTAATATGCAAGTAATTGTATTATTTTTTCATTGATGTTACTACCAAAACTAATAAAAGCACAACATAGCACGTTTTTCTTTCAACATTCAGAATTTATTTACCCTATGTTTATGAACTTCTACCTTGATGTTACTATTTTCAATTAAAATAGAAATATTTAAGTAATTGTGTAGTTTTCAATTTTTAACCAAATAGGAATATGTCAAGTGCTAATATTAACTAACAATCACTTACATTAATGTATTTAAATCATATTATTATTTGTTTTACATAGGAAAAAAATCATAATGAATGCAATTATGTTATAGAAAAAACTGCATTCAAGCTGGCTCTTTACAACATTTTTTATTGTGATGTCCTACTTTTTCACATCTTTTGTATCTAATTTTCTTAACACACTCACGCCTCAATCTAATCCTTATCTTCTTAGGTCTGCTTGCTTGTCTTTTTGAAATCAGAGATAAGATAGATGCTTCATCACCTATATTAACCTCCTACCTTAACATTGTAAGGATAGGGCATATGACATGTTCATAAATCTTCCTATATATGTTCATATGGAAATAATTCTTAACAACCCCATTCAAAGAAATCCTATATCTTCTTAGAGTAGCAACTGCATGAACACATGGAAAGTTATCTAGTTACTACTAGTGACAAGTGCAACTACACTAAGAAATATCCACACATACAATTAGATCTACTAATATTTCAAAAATAATTTCTAATGACTTCCTAACAACTCAACCTTTGCACTTCCTTGAGTATAATTCTAATCTCAACAACCATATCAGACAAATAACACCATTCTAATGTAGTGATTTTAACCTTCATTTAGCAAATCACTCCATCAACTTCGAATGAATATTATCAACCATATTTGTGATCGGTAACTTCCTCACATCACGAATTCATAAATTGTAAGATTCAATTGCATTTGATGTTATATCACCATAACAACAATTATAGTTGAAAGCATTCGACTAATATTCTAATGCAAGCCTTGTGAGAAAATTCTCAATAGTCTGACCTCCTTTATGTTTGAAAACTTCCATTTTCTGAATGAATACACCTATTGTTAGGGAATATGCACATATTCTAAGTAAGTGAACTATATGCTCTCCAAGGGAATTTAAAAATGCAGCACAACTAAATCTATCCCCTAAATTCTATTTTAAATGATAAAGATAAAAGAAATAAAATGTTGTTGGAAAAACCTTTAGCATTGCTTCGAGCAATCCTAAATTATGATAAAAAATAAAAGTCACACGTCGGTTTACATTAAGTATAGTGGATAACTATGAAAGGAACCAAAATTAATTTTCTTGATTTTCAGAATCAACCACAATAAAAGTTAAAGAAGACAATCTTAAAATGGAACAATCACACTAAACAAAAATATAAGCCATTAAAATAAAAACATGATACGCATCATAACCCATATTACTGTTTGCATGCAAATAGTAATATTAACAAAAAAATACAATAAATATATAAATAAATTCTCATTAATAACAAAACTCATCAAAAATAACCACACTACTTTCATGTTACTGTTTCATTTCCTAACAATAACATCAATCCAGCAACTAAATGAGTATATCTAATTATCAATACAATTAACATAAATTACAAATACATCTAATTTATTAATGTTAGTTTTTGAAAATCAAATATCTAAATAAGGGAACATTCAACAAGAAAATACAAACAAAAAAAAGGAAAAAACATAAATCTTCCATATTACTATTTTCAAACTAAACAATAACAAAGGATGCCATGTTACTATTTAGCCTCCAAGCAATAATACCAATTAAATGGGCTAACAACACCTTCCATGTCACTAATTCCATGTTACTATTTCATTTCCTAACAATAACATTAATCCAGCAACTAAATGAAAACATCTAATTATCAATCTAACTAACAAAAACTAAGAATAAATAGTCAATATAACTCTCATTAATAACAAGAATACCAAAAAATAACACTAATACTTTCATATTACTATTTAGTTTTCAAACAGTAACTTTGATAAAAATCAGAATAAAATATCTCATTAAAGGCACATTCCAAATGAAAATGCCAACAAAAGAAAGGAAAAACACAAGGCCTTTCATGTTACTATTTTGAGACCATATAGTAACAAGGGATGCGATGTGATTGATTGGCCTCTAAAATAATAACACTAACTAAATGGCCCAAATAAAATCGTTCTTGATTGAAAAATAACTCATCTTGATTATCATCTTTACCAGTAGCTAATAAGATAGCCCCTTCAAACCTAGACTTTAAAAAAGTCCCATTAATAAAAAAAAGGCTTGCAAAATGTGAATCCTTCAATGCAAGCACAAAATGCAACAAACATCTTTTTGAATCTTCTATTATTGTCATCCACGTTTACCATAATGTAGCTATCGAGATTCACTTCCTTCATAGCAGATATATACTAACTAATTTATTTAAAGAAGTCATCAAAATCACCAAATACTATATCCTTTGCTTTTTTCATTACACCCATGCCTTACAATAGGGAATTGCTAATCTATAATTATTTTGAAAATGATTTACAACTTCATTGACTGTCAATGATAAGGATCCCTTAACTAAATTCATAATCAATTCAGAAATCAATTTGGAACCCATCCTCTTTGAAGTTGAATTATTTAACACAATACCACAAGTGTAATCATTCACTAACTTAATATAGAAATAACCATTCACCTTAGATAATGAAGCCGTAACATCCTATTCACAACCTACCTCGTGCTTCTTTGAACATAGAACTGTCACTTTTGTTTTTGTATTCCTAATATAATTAAATGAAAAATCTCTCTTAATCGAATATTTGCACAATGCATTTCTAAACTGAACAATACCACTAAGGAACTTCTGACCAACATGGCTAACTGCACCTGATCATGAATTGGATAATAAAACTCTCTTATTGTTTGAAGAACACAAACTTAGAATCAAAGCAATATTACACTTTGTAATATCAGAAACAATAACTTGTCTTTTTGAAATAAAAATACCATCATAGAGCGAATGTGATGTAGAACTCGAACTAATATTAATACTCATATTCAAATATTTTAAGTCTACAACTCTAACCAAATTAATCATATTTTTCAATTCTGATCTATTCCTTAGCAAACAAACAAGATGGTCAGGGAGAGAATATGACAAGAAAAAAATCATTAGCAAACAAATCTTTAAAATTCGCACACATCATCTGAACTAAATCATTGTATTCTATACCAGTGTTAATCTTTAATATCACAGTTTCAACCTTACACTTACATATAAGCAACATGCATTGTTCCATTGATAAAAAATCACAAATACTTGATAACAATGCAACCAAAAAAATAAAGGTGATTACAAGCAATTACGATAAAAAAACTAAGGACATTAATCAAAGATACATGATGATTAACAGTCGAGATCCAAAATAGACATAGAAAGGTTTAAAATAGACACGAAAACAAAATGTCTCACATGAAAGGGGTGAGAATAACGCCTAATTGAAAAAGGATATTTTAAAAATATAAAAGTGATAATTCATAAAATTAACACCTTTTTAAAAGAAAGTCTAGTGGTAGCACCTGTTTGAAAGAAAGTCTATGAAGTGACATTAGAATGTAATTTATTGTAATGGATGAAGTTAAACATAAGTTAGAATGAATGTTGATAAAATTTAAATTCTATAAATAATAATATAATTTTTAAATCTATAAAATCTACTATTTAAAATTGAAATAATTTTCAAGAAAAACATATATTCAATCATATTCAACTATATATATATTATTGTCTCTAGATAATAATAAATAAAGAATAATTAAAATATTAATTTATAATAATGTAAATGATAATTCAAAAATTATTATTATTATAGTATTTAAAGAAGTGTACCGAATTTATAATTTTATATAAACATAATCTCAGCTTTTGTTCTCCAAATAATTCTTCTTATTTAAATGCAATTAAAAATATATATTTATAATAAGTAAATTAATAATATTTTTTAAATTAATTCATATATAATATCTTTTAATTAATTAATAAAAATATTTATAATTGTACTAATTTATTAGAAAGTGAATGATAATTTCAATATTACAACTTATATTGGATTTGAGGAAACATTTTCAAACTTATAAACTATTCAATATAAATATAATTTTATATCCTTCTTTTTAAGTGATATTTAATTATATATTACTAATAATATAAAATTATTAATTAATATATTCATTGTAATGTTAACTTTTGGTTAGGTAAAATTATAGTATGTGCATTATACCAGTTATAATCTAGTAATTATATATATATATATATCTCACATGCTAGAACATTTTTTTAATTAACAACAATAATACTCAAGATTAATTTTTATGATGTTATTTTAGAAACTAATTAGTAATGCTAAATTTATTTTTAAATTTAATTATTATATAACATAAATATAAGATTAGTACAAGTAGTTATACTTGAATTTACTTGCTTTAAATAAGAATTAATACCATCACATTTATAAAGATATTATGATAGTTTATTAGTTTATTCTAAATATATAATATTAAGATATTTAAATTTATATTAAATTAATATATTTTTTGTGAATAACTTAGTAAGGTATTTTAATATAATACCTTTTTATAATATTTATTTATGTAATATATGAATTAATTTTTTATACAAGCAAATAAATGAATTTTTATTTGAAAGAGTCAATAATGACTCAATCTATTTTGACTCTAATATTAATGTGGATGAATTAAAATAAGAATATGTATAAATGAATAAATAGATATGAATTGTAATTATTAACTCTACCATCATAACAATCATTAAATTATTAGTATTTGCTATTGCTGACATATTAATTTAAAACCTCGAACTTAACATCCATATCAATGACCCCTAAAATTAACAAAAACCTCTTATAATTAATGTGACTTTAAAAATTAATTAAAAAATGATTATGTCTAGATTAATAGTTATAACTTTTAATTTAAAGGTAAACGTTATTTTATTACCAAAAAAAAAGTATACATTGTTCAAGTATGTGATATAAAAGTAAGGTTATGGATTTAAATTTCCAAAACAATACTATAAATAAATTATATTTAATTTTCTTGAAATTCAATCTAATTATATTCATATTTTTATTTAAAAAATATGTGTTCATTTTTTATTTTTCAAAAATAAATAATGCAAGTATATGTCAAAATAAAATAAAAAGAATGTAAATATATATGAAAAGAGATATTAATATATATATATCTATAAAAATAGAAGTCTAAGTACAATTAAATTGAAAAAAAAAGTAATTATAATTTGTCCAAACAATAAAGAAAGTTATTGGAGTCGCATCAACTACTCTTTTTCTTAATGAATAAGCAATGCCAGCATTTTTATATCAATCCTTCTATTTATGAAATTTAAATCTTTACGTGGGACCGATATTTAACATTCTCAAGTTTAAGATAATTTCACAACTCCCATATCTGAGAATGTTTAGAGCATACTAATAATGATAAATTCGTGGCATTATAGGAGTCACGAAAATTACAGCATTATGGAAAAAATTTTCAACGTACAAGAAAAGCAAGCACACTATCATGGTATCGGTTGGTATGTTAAGTTGTCGTAGGTTAAATCACAAAGTAATCTATATTTGTAAAGAATCTTAAATTTAATAATTAGATGTGCTTTTATCAGAAAAGGTTTGCAGTTCATTACTTCCACTGCGAACAAATATTACTCCCATATTTGTTTAAAAAAAATGCGACGGCATCCAATAGCACTTTTCATGGTTTATGATACACGGGCTCATCCTGAAATTTTAAAAAAATTAAAATGCATATGAAAATTTTATTTTTAAAAAAGAATATATTAGTTTGGCTCCCTCTAAAAATAAAATAATCTTAGAGACATTGCAAGGTGCAAGAATATATTTAAGATTACTATTTCAATATTTAGTTGAATAGATTTAGACTTAAAATTAACTTTTATTTATTTGATTTGTTAAAATTGAATATAGAATCAAGCAAATATTGGCCGAATGTTAAATGCATTCAACATTTATTTTTATTTTGATGAAATTTTGTTGGACAAATATATTCAATATTATCACTATTTTTAGGATAATAGTTGAATATATAATATATAAAAGATATATCAAGTAAAAAATAATTTTGTGTGAGAAATAAAAAAAGTGAATTATTACCATCAAATGTTGTATAATTAGGATTAAAATATAATTAAACATCATATGATCACTTAAAAAATGTTATATGATTTTATGTTTTAATCTTAACCTTTTAATATTAGATCTAATAACTATGATTTAGTTCTTTTATTTGATACATCCATATAATATATATTACATCATTTAAGAATCTAACAAATGAAATTTTTTAAAGGTTTAAATTTGATTTATTGTAAATATAAATTAATTTTACACTATTATCTACTCATGACCTATGTATTATTATGACAATAAAAATTATTAAAACACTTTAATTGATGTTAAAAATTTTTAAAAATTTTTATTTTTTATGACATATATTTATTTCATTTACTAATAGTGTAATACATTTTACATTGATAATGGATTGAATTTGAACTCATTTTTAAATCATAATCAATGATACTTTACTAATTATTATGTTTATTTTTATGGAATTGTATAAGATTTTAATATTTTATTGTAAAATTTTCAAATTATTAGTTAAATTCAGGATTTAAAATAAGAAATTATTCAAATGTTATAAACTTAGTGCTAAATATATTTTGCACTTAAAATTTAGTATTAAATGCTCTGTTGTATTTTCTTCTTTTTTTAATAAAATTAAAGAAATCAACTAAAAAATATAAAAAGTAGATAGTGTTAAAATAGAATGTATTGTTATATTTTTTATTGTTATTTGATGAAAATGTCTATTAAATATGGAAAAGCTCATAATTTTTATTAAGATTGTGTAATAGTAAAGCTTAAACTTGAACAAATAGTCTTTTCAATTTGACTCATTTCCAGTTCCAATTTCTCACCTTATCTAAAAGAAAAAAAAATTACCAATTTTGTTGGCTTCTAAACATTAGCTCACCTTGCACCTTTGGAGAAGCCCAAAGTACAAATAAGAAAAAAAAAAGCACACTAGCATAAAAATACACTTTTGATACTCTTATATGACAAGTAAATTTTTATAATATATTATTAATACAATAGTATATTGATATACTATCAAATTTAATTATTAATGTGTTATCATATGATATGTAAAATTTAATTTTAAAAAAGTAAATTTAATATGCAATTATAGTAACGTACCAATACACCACTGCATCAATGGAGTATTGAAATCTCTTTCTTGTAACAAACTTTCATTAAACATAACTTTATAATGATAAGTCAATTGATTAAACCATAGTTTTAAAAATTGGATCGAATTAACTGGTTGTACTAATGAACTAACCAACAAGTTAGTCTAGTTAAGTTCTTTAGATTGGAAATACATGTAAATTGATAGGAACCAATTGGAATCGATGTGAACTAATCAAAATTGAAGTGAATTGGATTGATTTTTTTTATTTTTTTTAAAATAAAATTTTTATAATTTTATAATAATTGAAATGTAACATTTTTGTAATTTCATATTATTTGAATTTTATATTTTTTAATTATTTCTAATATAAATTATTTTTGTATCACTTGTATTTTATTACTTTAAATATATGTTATTAATATATATAATTTATATTTTTAAAGTTAAAACCAATTTAGCCAGTGAATTAAGAGTTGAATTAATAAACTAGTGCATCAGTGCTTTATCCGGTGCAATTTTAAAAACTATGGATTAAACAACTAACGATTTGATTATAATTTAGTAATTTAATTAAAGATGATTATGGTGCACCATTGATGCAGTGGTTTAATAGTATATTACTAAATTTGATCATTGATATATTATTATATAATATCTGAAATTTAACTATTAGAAAAACTAAATTTAATGTGCAATTAGCACCATTGACATAGTGATGCACTGATATATTATTAGATTTGATTGTAGATATATTATCATATAATGTCTCAAATTTAACTATCTATCAGAAAAAGTAAACCTAATGTGTAATTTGATCTAATAGTGTACTAATATATAACTATGTCAATAGTATACTATATTCTCGCCATTAATTGAATCAACAATCAAATTGAATCTCAAAATAAGGCCTAGAACATCTTTTAAAAATAAACTATTATTTCTTTGGCCCTAAATTAATATGAAATTTTAAGGTTAGTGTTGAAAAACATTCAAATTTAGCATTTAAGTTTCTTCATTTAAAAAATAAAAATTTAAGAAATAAATTTGCAAACAAGCTACACATTTTTTTTAAATTAAGATCCATAACTTTTTTAAAAAGTGGTTCATTATTTTAAAGAAAATCTATTCGTATCTCTTCTAAACTTGAAAGAATCAAATGATTCTTATTTGCAAACTTATCCTTATTATTAGCTAAGAGATGATTATGTGCACTACTTCACATTAAGATTCTTTTTTAATTTTAAAATTAAATTTAATATATTATATGATAATATATTAATAATCAGATTTAATAATATATCAATATATTATTATATTAATAATTTATCTTAATCTTTTCTTATTAGCTTATTTAAAGGTAACTTGGAGTTTTAGAAACTATTTCATTTCTCCATAATTCTTCTTTCTTTTGAGTATAAAATGGGCAGATTAGATTGATATGAACTAGTTTATAATATTTATAAAAAGAACAAATCAAATTTTAGAAATTTAGGTCTACTTTGTATTCATGAGTTCCTAAATTTTAACTATAAAATTATAAATTGATTTGTATTATTTATGCAAAAATAAAAATTTAAAGGTTTAGATCCATCAAAGTTTACAAATTGAATGAACTAACTTGTGAAATTGGATTCATTTGACACTCCTATATATATATTTTTTTGAGCATTCAAATTGGTGCCCCGCATCATTCTATATCTTATAAGAATTTTTTGTATGTTTCAATCATATTACATATCTTTAATCATATTTAATAAACAAAAGTTAATTATTAATTTTTATAATTTTTAATATTAAAAAATTGAAAATAAAATTTTAATGTGTATAAATTTAATAAAATTAATAATTATTTTTTATTTATTAATTATAATTAAATACACATGGCATAATACAACATACAAAAATCTCTCCCTTATCAAAATATCTTTATCCGAACCCTGATGTGTTGTTGCCTTGTTGGCTCAAATTGTGGGCCCCATTACCGCAACTTGAGATGTGAACGTACTCAAAAACAGAGCTTCCTTTCCCTTCATATAAATACTTAACAAACGCACCTCGTTCTCCTCGGAAACCCCTCGGCCGAATTTTGGTCTTCTTAGGCTTATAAAACCTTCCATAATTTCAACGTACCCCTTATTTTTTCTAAGACGTTGCGAATTTGATTCCTCTGAAACTAGGGTTCTCCGAAAATGGTCGCTGATAAGGGGAAGAAATCCAAACTTGCAGAGAGGGGTCCCGAGGATGACACCGATCGCATTGATGGTGAACTCGTTATCAACATTGAAAAACTGCAGGAAGTTCAGGACGAACTGGAAAAGGTTCGGTTTTTAACTAATTTTCTCTGGACATTGTCGCCAGTGGATTTTGGTTCGTATATATATTTGTTTTTGTATTTTGTGATTGTCCTCGTCAATTTTTGATGTGGTTTGTTTCTAACGGGTTTGATGGTATCTAATGTTTCTGGATAAGTAGAATGTGGGTTTATTTGATGATAGTTTATGCTTCTTCGGAATGGGAAGTTTCAATTTGGTGATTTGCTTGATATTTATGAAGTTTGATGGTATATGTAACTTTTATTTTTCCAAATTTAGTTACCGCAAGGATGGGAAATTGATAGGCTAAATTGAGAACTCAAGCTGTTGGGTCTGATAGTTTTCTAACCCTAGTTTCGGGGCTTTTTTTCTTCCTTTATATATTCTTAATGTTGCTATGATGTTTAATATGTGTGTGTTAGTTATTCCCCCAGCTTAGCTGCGATGTGTTACTAGTTATTCTTGTCTGGTTTTGCAACTTATGTTATCATTAAAGTGATTCATGGCCATCTAGTATGCTAGCTATTTCTAAGTTAATTTGTGATTATAGTATGTTCTATAAAAAACATTTTAGTCCAATGAAATATATCTGAGTGTTCAATGCTATGTATTACAAGCAGCTTGACGATGCTAATTTGTACACAACAGGTTAATGAGGAAGCCAGTGATGAGGTTTTGAAAGTTGAGCAGAAATATAATGAAATACGCAAGCCTGTCTACGATAGACGTAGTGAAGTTATCCAAACTATTCCTGACTTCTGGTTAACTGCGGTCAGTGATTGGAGCTATATTCTATAAAAAAGGAAGCTATTTTCAAGTTAATTTAGGGACTATTGACTTTTGGCTTTTGTTTTTGTAACCATGCAGTGAAAAATCCTCACATTCGGTACCACTAAGTCTGTGTTTTAATGTGCAGTTCTTGAGTCATCCGGCACTCTGTGATCTTCTGACTGAGGAGGACCAGAAGGTGTAGTTATATGTTCTGGAAATTATCAATAAATTTTCTATTCAAACTATATTGACCAAAACTTTCCTTTTTACTCATTGCTTAGTTCATTTGTTTTTCTAACGTGATAATAGGTTGAAATAGTGTTGCATTTTCTATTTTTTTTAATTTTGCAGGCAAATTTGGAGAAATGCTTGAGCAATTTCTCATATTTTCTTTTCTTCCTGTCATAGATATTCAAATTTTTGGACTCACTTGATGTTGAGGACTTCAAAGATGTGAAGTTGGGGTACTCCATTACATTTGTGAGCTTCTCACTCTTGTTTACTGCTTCTTTGCATTTCTAACAAGGTTCCCTTTTAATTTTTTGTCATGGGATGGGGTTGATGATGCACATTTACTGTAAATCTCTTTCTGTTGCAAATTTTTATGGTATGATCTGCTAATAGACCATAATGGCAATTTTTACAGAATTTTTAATGTCTTTTAATTCCAAAATTTTCAGAATTTTAAGGAGAACCCCTATTTTGAAGATTCAAAGTTGACAAAAACTTTCACATTTTTTGATGAGGGAACAACTAAGATCACTGGTACTGACATCAAGTGGAAGGAGGGCATGGTAATACGGATATGATATAATCTTTTCACTTCTTCTAATTTCTTTTGCAACATTGATGGAAAAGTTTGGAACTTTTGAAGGGTACTGCAAATGGAGTTAACCAAGAGATTAAAGGAAACAAACGGCCTCTTCCTGAACAGAGGTATTTTGCTAACTAATTTGTTCAAATCTTTTACTAAGTCAAAAGGAGTCGTAAAACATTGTGATTGTTACTCTCATTATAGAAACTGTAAAGTTTTGTGGCTATCAACTTAGGTTTTGACAATGTACCTTAGCTTGAAACTTCATAATTTACATATGGATAATAAGTGTTACTGCCAAATCAAGATAAATATTTTATTTAAGTTTATACCTGTGCTATAACTTAATAAGATGGTTCAAAAAATCTATTGAATGCATTATCTCTTCTATTTTGGTTTATACCTTGATTGGTTAAAAATACTTTTTATTTATTTCCCTTCTTATCATTGGTTTTGGATAAATGTTATATCCTCACTTCTTCTCAATGTTTTCTATCATTAATCCTAAATTTCAGCTCCCTTTGAACTTCAGCTATTCTATATTATTTTTAATCTAATAAAGTTTTTTTCTCAATTAAGAGCTATGAAAGGGTTTAGAGTCGTTTTAAATTCAATAAAGTAGGTAAGAAAAGGTGTATACATCGGGAGGCATAATTTCAGCATTGCAAACTAGAAAAATACAAAATTAAGAAAGCTTTCACTTTGGTCTTTTGTGATCTAATTTTGCAAAGTGCATTCTTTTGTCAAGCCATGTCACTTTTGGCAGACAGAGTGAGTGACACAATTTACCTACGACTTATATCAATCTCTCAAGGGTTGACTGTATTAAATTTCATGAGTTCAATTGCAATTCATATAATTTTGATACATTGGTGGCAACTAAACTTGCACTGTTATGGGGAATATTTATTTATTTTGTTGGTGGATACAGCTTCTTCAGTTGGTTCAGCGAAACTCTGCAAAAGGAATTACCAGAGTTTTCTGATGAGGTAATTTTGAATAGACAGACACTAGTGTTGGCAGCCATTTTCATTTAATGAGATGAGGCTTGGTGGTTGTTGTACTGGTCCAGTTTGTATAATTGTCCTATGAATCCTTTCCTTATCTTGTGGATCTATTTGTAATGAATGATTAGCAAGAAAAATAATTTATCAAATTAATAGGTGATAATCACACCTTAGTGGAAGTCAAACTGAAATTATTAAGATAATTCTGAGAAATATTTTATGCTGTGAAATTTAACAGCTGTTTTATATAAGCATTCCTAATATTTCTTCTGAATTTATTGGTTGTGCAATATTTTTTGCAGGTTGCTGAGATAATTAAGGAGGATTTATGGCCCAATCCTCTCAAATACTTCAACAATGTAATTTCAATTTTCATTATGTCATGTCTAGTTAATCTGTACAGTATAATATATGCTTAATTCTCCATTTTCTATTTCCAATATGAACATAATGTAGATCTGGATTAAAGTTTAATGGTGCGAGTTTGTTTTTATAGGATGCTGATGAAGAGGATTCAGATGGTGATGAGGTAGGGTAACAGCATTTTTGCCTGCTTGGCTTATATGCACTTCTTTGGACAGATTGTCCTGTAAGCACACATGCACAAATGGTAAAATATTGCAGATGTGCTATCTCATAAATTTGCCAATGCTATTTGGTATAATTACTGCTGCATCATGTAAACTCTTGTCTGGTGGCTTCTCCTTCTCTCCTGTATGATTTGTCATGTGCGTTATCTGATTTTGTAGAAGGTCATATATTAATCAAGTTCTGCATGTAGTGGTGGGAAAAAGAGGGACCTTTTAGCCAATGGTCAAGTTGGATGGAATGTAATGACACATTAGGAAACCTTTCGTAGTTGTTCAGTTGTTCTATTGATTGATTTTGTTGTCTAAAGACAAATTAATGAACTTCAGGAAGTAGATAATGGTAATATCTGCACATGCTCGCCCATAGTCATGTACATAAGTATGTTTGTGTACATCTTTGCTCTCTTCCCTGATCTATCTTGTTAATATCTGCACTTACTCTCCTGTAGTCATGTACATTAGTATGTTTGGGGACATCCTTGCTTTCTTCCTTAACCTCCCTTATTCATATTAAGGTGATATATCAACAAGTTATGAATAAACCCTGGCTGGTATATACATGGCGATGCATGTAAACTGGCTTTTTGGCTCAAGCACATTTCCTGTTCTCTGTCTTAACATCATATGGAAGTTTTTTGTTTACTAGATTTCACTGTTACTGTTGCTCCTAAGTGTCCTTCAGTGCCATTGTTGCTGTTGGTGCGGTCCAACCGCCAATCTGTGAACTCTGGCAACTTTATCTTTCATCAGTTTATTTTTATCAATGAATATGTCTCAGCTGGATTGTAGCCGTCATTGGCTCTTCCTTGTGGCCTGTATAGAAAAGGTAGCAGACAGTAAAAAATAAAAAATAAAAAGTCAAAAAAAAGGGGAAAATAAGTGGTTATTCATGCTTCTTGACTTTGGGATAATGTATTTGATAATCAGTATATATGTATACTGCATATTGGTGACATTACTAAATTTGAAAGGACAATGAACTGATGCCTTGAATGAGGCAAGAAATCATACATATATGGCAATATTCATGCAATTGTAAGGGTAAATTACATTGATCATCTCTGAAGTTTAATTTAATTACACTTACACCCTTGTTATTTTCAAAAATATATATTCACTTCCATTATTTTTCAAAAGCAAAGGAGATGAGTGTATGTTAAAAATAGAACAAAAGGGAGGTGAGTGTATATGAATGAAGATTAGTGTATATTTCTGAAAATGAAAGGGGTATGATTGTAATTCGCTTAAATCTCAAGGCAGCCGAGTGTAATTTGCCCTAATATTTAATGATTCTTTGCTCATAAATTCTCTGAAAGTACTTGTATGATATCTACAGTAATTAATTATTCTCTGCTCATAAATCATAAATTTTCCTTTGTGGTGCCTTTTCAAGTTGGTGAGAAATATCAATCAATTCATCTTATATTTTATAGAGTGATATAGTTGATGACTTATTACTGTTTTGTGATTATTCTTGTTCCTATGTTCTAATATATTGGTAATGCTTCTGTAGGAAAATGGTGATGACGATGATGAAGATGAAAATGATGACTAAGATTATTACAAGAAAGAGCAAGCTAAAATCATTCTGGGTAACTTTTGAATTTGTTGTTCTCCAGTTAGTACAAATGATCTGTTGGATGGAAAGACAATTATACTGTTGACAATGGTAGCTACGCTGTAACGAACAGAGCCATATTTAAGCTGTTTTATTCCATAGGTGGGTGTCACTGCTAGGTTTGCACGTAGGAGCATTCTGAGTTTTATGAAAGGGATTATTAAAAAAAAAAATTGATCATTTTGACTTTTTACATTCATTCTGTCACAAGTACATCCAATTGTTGGTTCCTTTTTCTGAGGTTTTTGTTCTAAACAAAGTAGTAAACTGCACAAATTGCATTTTAAAAAATGATGGGATTGTTTTTTTGATATGATTCCGAATATAACTAAATGTCACAAACTAAACTAACCTGTTGGGTATGCTTTATAGCAATTTATTAATTATTGTTGTTCAATCCATGTTTGAGATCATTTTATTTAGTTAGAAGCCGCTTACATTTTTCTCTGATGTTCTAATATGTATTCATAATTTGCAAGCTGCCCGATAGCTAGGGCTGGCATTTAAGCCAAGTGACTCAATTATTCGTTTAACTTAATTCAATAATTACTAGATTTGATTAGGTTTTTGTACTACTATAGTTCGTTAGCAGTTTTTATTATATAGAGCTTATTATTTATTATATATGTAATATAACATATAATTAAAATTTATTTTATTTTATAATTTTAAATTTATATTAGTTTATAATATTTGTAATTATATTAAATACTATATTTTTTAAATGTATATTTATTATTATTCAATTAATTAAAAAATATACTATGTTAAGTTCAAAATAAGCTTGAGCTTGACTTGAATTCATTATATTTTGCCTAAATCATCAAAACTTGATTCGGCTACCGGCAGCAGTCTATTAATTGATCTCCTAATAGTATGCTACCAACAAGGTTTGCGTAATCAGGACTACTATGTGTAACAGTTTGATTTAGCCGTCAAATGGTTTTTAAAAGATCACCCCCTTGCATAATTTTTAAAATCATATATTAATATCACGCAATTATATAAGAAATTTTAAAAAAATATCTTTTACATAAATAATTTGATCCTTGCTTCTGACTTCCTTCAAATTCATCCAAGGATCACAAAATACCAGTGTTATTGACCTTGCAAGAACGTGTAACCATGATGTTGGTCCTACTCTTTCGTGTAAAAACCAACACGAAACTAAAGCAAATTCATAACTTATTATTCGAGGGAACTTTTGTGAAATTTCACAAAAATCAGCACCAACACATAAAAAAGATTGACTTTGAGACCTCAGAAAAGAAAAAAAAAGGTATTATGCTTTAAGCCAAACTCGTTCTTTGGGGATGAAAATTATAAAATCCCTAAATTTTACTAGTTACCATCAAGTTAATTTACGTTGGCCAATTGAAATCCAATTTAATTAAATTGTTTGGTTAGCACTAGATGACATGTAAATCAGATATTACAATAATTTACACAAACAAACTTTGGTAGCTTAGGGGTTTACTTCTTGTTATATTTAGAATTCGAAGATGCACATGTATATTAAATGAATTGCTACTTCTATCATTATCCAAAAAATTTATTTAGACAAACAAAAACAGACGAAAACACAACCAGGACAAAAACAGAGGAGGCTGCTTTCTGCATCGCCTTCTGTAATGAGTACGATAATAACTACTTAGCAGCAGCCAGCATGCAATGCGTGCTCTCAACAAAAGACACGGAAATATCTCAAAAAATAAATAACTGTTTAATTTAGTTGATAATGCTTATAAAAGCCCAAGATGAGGCCAGTGAATGATACCCATAAAGATTAGCTTAGAGCAGACCGTTCTGTTTCCTCTACACAGCTTCGTTTGTGAGTCATAAGTGAGAGTTGGAGGGGACTACACAGATTCAGGCAATAGTGAGCACAAATCTGTGTAGTTTCCTCCAATATCTCATCTATGACTTGTAAACAATTTTCTCGAGCACAACATATGGCACTATGATGAGAATCATTATGTTTTGTAGTTGTACATGAGAATTGGAGGGCACTAAACAAAATGGCTCTAAGCGAGTATATATTTGTTTAGTTTCCTCCAATATCTCATCTGCAACTCATAAAATGCAACATCAAGACAGTGTCTAGATTTATCAAATCCTTTCCATTTGTTGTACCCCTTAACGTTGTAGAGCATCCAATATTACTTTCAGAAATTTATTCTATTTTATGTCACTACTTTAAGTCCACATTTACAATTTTTACAAATTCTAATCCGTATTATTTTGTGGACTTGCGGATGGATTCGCAGATCGAATCTGTTTCAATTGCTCTATTCATTTCCCATCATTTGAAAACATTGCGTGTGTGCACATTAGGTATTTAATCACTCCTAATATTACTAAGAAAAAAATTTCCTTTATTTCCCATCCAATATGTAGTCTCTTCGATGCAAAATACTTCTGCATCGTAGATTCAAGAAAAACTTGCTGATGTTGTCATAAACATAGCATATTGGCAGTCAATTAGTTATACAAATAGGGTGCGAAAGAACTATTATTAAATAAAAAATGCTACTACATTTTCAAATTCTTTGATCTTTCGCCAGCAAGTAAAACCATGAAGAAATACTTCCAATGTGAAAATGTTATACAAGAAATACTTCCTTTGATGTCAATGAAATGTAGAAGACTGGAAAAGCTTATATACATTCCCCTTCCAAATTTTTGAGAGCTGTAAAGGGCTGATCACGATCAATCTGAAGACCGTACGATTGCTTGATAGTTTATATGATAGTAATAGGTGGGATATCTAGGATTTTTTACTCAGATTCCTTATAAGTTTTTGTGTTGTGAAAGCTTTATTTGTTTTCCTGATGATATTTCTCTTTTTTATATTTGAAGATAAAACAAGAAGCACAATTTATGCTATTTAGCTTGGCTTTATCAGAAGTTGACCCTCCGATTAGACCGTAGCACTCTTGCTTGTTGATTTTCTACTTTTACTTGTGGTATCTATTGGTCAGTAAACTGACTGTAAAAATAATTTGGCGGAATAGTTGCATAATTTTAGCAACCAAAACTTCGATAATTATTGCTGATGATACTTGTCTTGCATCAGGATGCAAATATTGATGAAGTGGCTTGCCGGATACCCGGTGAGATGATATAACAAGTGTTTGTCGAAATGCTTCCATGAGTGGGATGAGATAGCAGGAAAGACTTTTGACGAGGTGAGGAACATGTTGACGCACACACGAGAGTTAAGGATTGAATTTTGGATGTAATAGTATTAACCCTTGAAGGGATATTAAATATCATTCGAATTAAAGGCTCCCAGCTGGGCATGATTTTGAAGAAGCTTTAGTGAAGGTTCAACAGAGCGTTTCTCAGGCTGACATTGAACATCATGAGAAGTGGTTTTCCAAATTCGGAGACTCTGAGATAACGACAATGGCAATATTGTTTCTTTGATTTGTCCGTTTATGTTGTGGTTTGTTTCCGATATTTCATTTGTTTTGTGAAGAATATTGTTTGCTAAGTCCTAAAAAGGCCTTAAAAATTGTTTAATTTGTTTCACTAACCATTCTTACAATATATAAGTCGATAAGCATTCAAAAGCACTTGTTCTGAATTTACCGAAACCAGCTGCCAATTATATTATATAGGGATTAGCCTTCAACACATTCATTTTTCATAATATCTACTCCTGTTACTTAAAAGCATCTTTCAAGTTCATTTCAATTTGCAAATAAATACATAAAATGACCAAGTTCTTATAATTGAAAATGAAACTCACAGATTATAGACCATAGTTATGTTCATGACATCTCTGGTCATTCTTTGCAAATATTATGTATATTTTGTGTTCAGGAATTTAATTTTAAGAATTGGGGGATTATAAATGTGTGGAGACTTCTACAATTTTGAGTAGAAGCGAATGCACAAATGGAGTGGTAAACCTTCTTATGTCAAAATCAATACAAAAGAAGCTTTTCGTGGCTGAAATTGAAATGGCAGATTTATTTGAAAATCAATAGAAATGATTATTTATTTAGCAAAAGGCAGAGGAATATTTGACGTTACCTTTGATAATAGTAGATTATTTTCTTTCCAAATTGCTGGGCCACGTTAACCCAGACAGTATTGTTAGCTGCACGTGAACTCGAGAAAATATTCATCATTTTCAAATTTGATTTTTTTTTAATAGAAATGCTAGTTCCAGTTAGATATTTCATATTCTTTTACATAGGAATACACTTAAGTTCCGCATGATTTGATGGAAAATATTTTTTGTATGAATATAGCTATAATTATTAAAATAATAAAAAATAATTTATATATTTAATGATGTAATGGGTTTTATATATTTATATATTTAATATCTTTTGTATGAAAAAAAGAAATTATTTTCTTCTATTACTATAATTTTAAAAGCCATTTTTTAATCATAACATATAAAGACGTATGGTAATCTTTCTTATAAAAAACATTTTCCAAAAAATAAATAGAGTTGTAGTGAATAATTTAATTTCAAATCTCAAGAAAGAGCAATGTAATTTACCTTTAAAGTTAAGAGCTTCTAGGATAGAAATGAAAATGCACAGTCAAATGAAATTAGGAATTTAATGGATAAGTTAAGGTCAGGAAGTATTTTTCGTAAAATATAATTATAAAATATTATAATAAAAATATTTTATTTATTTATTATTAAATATGAAGAATTTAAAAAAATAACTTTCAATATTTAAAAAGTAAATTATTTTTTTATTATCCTATTTTTAGATATCATATTTTTAATCATCAATATAAATAGTATATCACTTATTTATTAATATATAGGCAAATATTTTTTTTACCAAAAATACTCTTTAATCAAACAAATGAAGCCTTAAATATCGACATGGAGGCAAAAGAGCATAATACTTAAACATGGAGGCATAGCTAGCAAACACAGACAAAGATGTGAGCTAATCATCAGGTAATAACCAAAGAAACAGAAGAAGTTTCTTCTTATATTGTAATAATATTGGACTCTCATTTAAAGCTTTACATCTCCATATTATACAGGGTAAAAAAATACTTAACCCCTAAGAAATTTTGATGTGACTGAAGTCTTAACCTTCAAAGAACTCAAGCTGTTTGAATTTCAAGTTTAAGAATTTATTCGAATTGCTCCTAGGCATCATAATAACCTTTTAAAATTCTAATTCTACCTTAATAACCCCCAAAATAACCTAATATAACAATAATTATACCCTACAAAAATTATATTAAAAATTACTAATATACATAACATTGATGGCCCCTTTTTTGTCCCGCACCAGTCATGCCAACACCGCTAACAGAATATGAGCCATATGAATAAGAATCAAGCAATGAAAAACAAGACACCCCCAATTGCCACGGAAATATACACAAAACTCCAAATCAAAACATCAACACCGTCGCATAAATTGAAGCTTCCATGTTTGAAATTTAACTGCTAAATATCATGACTTAGGCAATGTGTTCGTACACTCGTTAAATATGGACTTAACCAGTTAGTTCAATCCACAAATCGATAAATTGATGGTTGGTTTGATTTGAATCATTATCATTTAGAAAGATTATAATTTATTCAATTATAATTTATTAGATTGAACCGATAATCTTTTAGAAAGATTATAATTCAGTTAAAGAAAATTGGTTGAACTCTGATATTAGATTGAACCGATAATCATTTAGAAAGATTATAATTTATTCAATTATAAAATTTTGAATAATCTGAAATCATTTTCTTTCTATTTTCATATTTTAATGAATTAGAAGACGAATTCATTATTATTTTACTTATTAATTATGTATTTTTTTTATTATCTCTTATATAAATGTATTTTTTATATTTTTATATTATAAGTGATTGAATTAATCATCCATCAATTAAATTAATGACTTGATAAATTATATCTTTATCCAATTTAATGTACAATTCAATTTTAATAAGTATGCTCGTACATGAGCCTTCTGATATTTTCTCGGTAAATCAAATATTTTATGCAATATTTGACTCTATTTTTATGGATTTTATGTTATGTATCAAATTACACAAAGCCCAATTAAAATCCCCATCTATTCCACTAACTTCTATGCAATGAACTGATGAAGGAACCAAAGCAGCTCACATGGTCATTAGCATAGGCAATCACATTAACATATTAAATCAGGAGTACAATCAACTCTCAAAAGATATTGGGATCTTCATTGTCCTGACAAATATTTAAACCAAAGCCGCATAAAATGGCTCTTTTGAACTAGCATAATACACATAATTGAATTCAACTTCTCTAAAATATAAGAAATAATTTGAAGAGTAAATTAAAATATTATAAATTTTAGTGAAAAATTAATGAGATTAGAATTTAATAAATAATAATTAATTCAAAATAATTTTTAAAATTATAATTATTCACTCTCTTAATTTTTTTTATTAAAGATTATAATATTTTATTTTCTCTTTTAAAATGTATTTTGCAATGCATACATAATTAAACATGACTTGGGGACAATAAATGAAACTTTGGTTGAAGAAAATTTTCAATGAACCATTAAAAAAAGGGCAATACAAGGAACGGGTGATTTATTTAAAAATATTTATTGAATGATAGTTGCAGTTAGATTACTATTTTATATTCTGTTACATTGGAACACAGATAATGAGTGATTTAAGCCCTAACCTAAGGGGAAAGTTGCATAATTTACCTTAAAGTTGTTCTCGTTAGCACTAGATGATGTAAACCGTGGTGGAATCGGGACATGGATGTCAATGAAATAAATATATTTTAATATTTTAATGTAAGTAAAATTTAAAGATTAGTGAATATATTTTAAATAATACTTATAATTTTACATATAATTTCAAAAAAGTCAGTAAGAATACACGCTCACCTTAAAATACATATAGTTCTATGAGTAAACCAAATATTACAGCAATTTATTTAAAACAAACAAAAAAGAGAAAGACTGAAACTGGGCAAAAACAGAGACGCATGCTTTCTGTATCTACTTCTGTACTGCGTACTTTACATTCAAGTGGGACATTGTTTGGATTGCTGTTTTAAATAAGACTTGACTAACGACATCTTTCGGCAAGTAGGCTTCATAGGGCACTATCTTCGAAATATTTGTATGATGTACTATTAGAACTTAGAGACCAACAATATATGAGGGGGTTTTGGATCTATTTATTCTCTTTATTTGGTATTACTTGCATGTGTCCCTCAAGAATTTTGGAGGGAATTGAGATAAAAATGCTCTTTGGGATTGTACTCAGTTTATAGTCATATAGTGCATGTAGTTGGAAAAAAATGCTAGAATTTTTAAAAATCATAACTAATCAAATGTTCTTTTATGAGATAGAATTCAATTTGTAACTTCTTAGTGATTTTTTTAGAATATTGAGTTTCCTGATTTGCATAGGAATTAAGCAACAATATTTTATTGAATTTAGGGGATTGCTTATTTTCTTTTATTGTATTCTTTCTTCTTTCCATAAAGTTTTTTTTTCATTAAAAAATGGTAAATTACACTTAATTCCATTCAACTTTAGTCTAGATACACACAATTCTCCTCTATTTTAAAAAATAGCCACCTACCTCTCCTATTGTAAACACCATCTACTTGCCATCATTTTAGTGACGCACATGAAAGCATGTGATCAATGGAGTGTGAGAGCAACCCTCTTGAAATTTTATTGCATTTATGCCCTTATCAAAATCTTAGGTACATGAGCAAAATTTTAGGATTTCAACGTTGCATAAATTTGCAGCAAAAGAAGGAGATGAATACATCAATTAAACATTTAAAAGGTTTTAGAAACAATTTCTCGGATTAAATTAACTTAGTATCACAAATAATAAATCAAATAGTTTTTAAAATTGCTAGAAGTTGGTGGGTTTGCAATAGAATATGTTTTGAAATATTCGATAAGAGAATAAGAAAATTTTCTTTAGAAGAAATTTCATATTCTGAAGCATGAAAACTTGAGAAAAAAAATGATGAACTTGGAGGAAAATTTAAGAGAAACCGTGAAAGTAGTTAAAAAAATAGAAATGATCCTTTTTAAAATTAAAATAATTTAAAAAATCACAAAATGCAACATGGAACCAAATTTTAAATAATCAAAGTGACCTGTACCCAGTTGAATGTAATAAAGCCGTTTCCCTAAATGCAACCTTGAAACAAATCAAATTTGTGTTTGTGATCATTGTATTCTCTTCCTCATTGTTGTCATGCTCCATTTTGCTACTTATTTTGTTTTTGGTTTTGGCCATACTGTTCTTCCATGATTTTAAGTACAACAACTCGGTGCCACAAATGCTTATCACAAAAACACCATTTACTCTTTCTCTGTTTGTTTCTCATTCTTTCTAAATGGCTTTTCACCTAATGAACAAATCCCACAACACCCGCGTAACATTCAAACAAACACCATCTTTTGCAGCGAAAAAAAGGGTAAATAGCCATTACAGTGAGGATAAGAAAGTGATCAAAGAGAAGACATAGATCTTGTGCCTGGGCACCAAGAATCTTCCAAGCTTTCTCCAAAAATCTTAGTTGCATATCCTTTAGTTGTTTTCTTTTTGAGATGACATGCATGGTACATCTTCATAGAAATACTATCACTTATTTTTCTTTGCAAGGTAAAGTTTCAAGGGCACAATAGGGATTAAGGAATAATCCTTAATGATGTCTATTTCTATTATAACATAGGGAGATAAGTGTAAATTTTCCAAAATAGAAGAGTGTTGTGTGTATTTAAGTTAAATATTAGGAAAAATAAGTGTAATTTATTTCCAAAAAAATATATATTCAAGTAGGACAAGATCGGTGGAGGCTGTTTTCTGCATCTCCTTTTGTACTGTGTACCGTGATAACCATTCACCAGCAGCCAGCATGAAATGCGTGCTCTCAACAAATTAGAAGGAAATATTTCAAAAAATTGAAAATTGTCTGATTTGGTTGGTGATGCTTATAAAGGCCCTAAGTGAAGCAAGTGAACAATACTCCAAAAAGACCAGCCTGAATCAGACCACTCTTTCCTCCACACATCCTAATTTCCAAGTCATAAGTGAGAGTTGGAGGGAACTAAACAGATTCAGGCAATAATGAGCACAAATCTGTATAGTTTCCTCCAATATCTCATCTATGACTTGTAAACAATTTTCACGAGCACAACAAATGGCACCGTGATAAGAATCATTATGATTATTAGTTGTACATGAGAGTTGGAGGGGACTAAACAAAATGATTCTCGGTGAGATTATATTGTTTAGTTTCCTCCAATATCTCATCTACAACTCATAAAATACATGTTCATGATGTTGTATAGATATATCAATCTCCCTTTCCATTTTACTTCCAATCCAATATATACTCTCTCACAGGTAAATAATGCAAAATACTTCTGCATCATGATTTCAAGACAATCTTGCTGACATTGTCAAAAAAGCATAGAATATTGGCAGTCAAATAGTTGTGCGAATAGTATTTGAAACTTCGTTGTTTTAAACTGATATAACTCTTACTAAATGAAAAATGGTAGCACATTTTCAAATCCTTTGATCTTTTACCATCAAGTAAAACTATGATGAAATACTTCCTATACAAAAATGTTGTACTAGGAATATTTCCTTTTGATTAAAATTATATGCATCTTATATGACTCTGAGTAGTTTTAAGCAAGCTGCTAAAAGACTATATCCTGCATATGAACAGAAAATCTCAAGCTTTACATATTTTGAGCCATCTTGGCTTTTTTTTCATTAGTGCACTTAAACCTGTTTTCTTTTATGCATATTCATATTTAAGTGTCCAGTCCATCCAGTCAAAGAAGCCTCCAAAGGGTTGATAACATGCTTAGTAAGTAGAAGGCAATATCGCTTGAAAACCAGAAATGTCAGTTAAAATAAAGCACAATTTACAAGCAACTTATCTAGAAGACAACCAGTGTAACTCGGTCAATGATAAGACCAAATATATGCCCAAGTATAACTGTTAAAACAACACTAAATCAATGATATTACTGAAGCACAATAACAGCAGTGAAACAAATTGAGAAGCAAGAATACAACGTCTAGCTCAGCGATGGATCTGGAGGAGCATTACAGTTCGGTTATGACATTAGAAGAATTTTTGGGCCATCTTTTTCTTCATTGTATAGAGTGTTCCTTTGTGAGAGGACGTGAGAGTAGATTTATGGATATTTATAACATAAATTTACTTTTAACCTCCTACAACTTGAATTTTAGCCCCCCAATGCTACCTACAGCCAATTTGATACGAGTAAAATTGCATAATTAGAACAAATAATGTTGGATTGCAAGTAAAATTGGTACAAAAATGATATAAAGCTAGACCTTCATATCCCTGATTTCCAAAGGAGACCAGCCTCTATAGTGAAATATAGTCAATCTACCTGAGTCAGATTAGAGGATTTCTCACCTCCACACAACCCCCCCCCCCTGCCAAAAGGGAAAAAAAAAAGGGATGGACTAATTGTCATTGGACTTGGTGCCAAATTGAATAAGAAAACTATTTCAGTTATAGGCAGCAAACAAAATCATCTAGTCATACATGAACACATTTTCTCGTTGCACCAAACCAAATAATATTGGTATCAAACAGATCTGTATCTGTTATCCAACAAATATACATTTTCTGATCCAAGCCAGCTCCACATACCAGCTTATTAAAAATTCAGAGCAAACCATATTATACTTTTCATGTGTTAAGTTAGTATAGCATCTGCCATTGCCAGGGGCCAACTCAACATATTTAAGAAAGCATAGGAAAGCGAGAGCTTTATATAGCCCAGCTAGCTTCTTTTACCATTTCTAATAGTAAAACAGGACGTTTGCTGCTGCTTTTTTGAAACGGAAAATGGTAACTAATAACCAAAATGATTGAATATGCTGACAAAAATTATTTAAAACGAAATAGATAACGAGCACAATGTTTATGAGATAGGAGGCAGAAGCCAAACCTTTTATAATGTTTCCTAACAAGCCCACTGAATTAAACAAACAGTGATACATGCAAAAGAGGAGTAGAATTCATTGGAACCAACCAAGACTTGCAGCAATTTATGAACAGAACTCTAACTTAAGGCAGGCATAATCAAATAGGCCCCGTGCCAAAAATCTTGATAATGTGGAACAATGAAACATACTTTTTAAGCAAGATAGCGATACAGTTTCCTGTCAACTTTATCCCTTTCCAAGAATTCACGCTCAATAAGGGATTCAATCCGTTTTTTGATGACAACAGGATTGGGCAAAAACCTTGACTGCAGTTGCTTTGTGACCTCAGCTACTATATTATTATGATCTAGAGTTCGCCTTGATTTCATAATCCTCACAATCGCTGCCTCAATCTGTGGTTTCCTATCTTCTTCCACTCTTTGCCGAGTTTCTTGATTTTCAGGTTCAGATTCTCTCTGTGCAACAACAGTCCCTATCTTTACCTTGAAAAATTTACTGCTGAACTTATCATTGAAGAAAAATGCATCATCCTCGGCTATGTCCTTGCTCATAGGCTCCTTTCGAAGCACATTCTTTCCTTTGACACAGGCCAGTGATTGAAGGCATCTCTTTAAGTCTGAAATGGGTATTCTGGTGGCCTGCTCTATCTCCTGGCAAGTCAACTGGTCAGAATTGTTGAAAAGCATGAGTATACACATCTGGTATGTAGAAACATTGAGCTCATGCTTCTGGCCCTTAGCAAATGTTGCTTTCAAATCAACTGTCCCCATATTAGTTTGCCAAGACAATCTCCTACCACTATGAGTCCCAAGATAATAACTCCGAAACTTCTCACACACTCCTAAGATTTCTGCTGGAAGGTTACACTGAGGACTAGGTTGAGTTGGCCATGAACCTGTTGTAAGCACCTGGACAATTAGTGTGGGGCCATCCCCAATATCAGCACCATGGGATGCATTGAAACCCTGCATTGTATCTTGAGAGGTCTTCATATCGGTAAACATACCCTCCAGCTTAGAAGTAAATTGATACCCACACTCCGTCTTGAGCTTAACAATCAAACTTCTTTCTGCATCATCAGAAATAGTTTTCCCAGAGAGAAGCCTTTTGGCCAAGTGTTGTTTGTAATACTTCTCAAACACATCTTTCTCTTGTAGGTAGCGGAAAAGCATCATGACCTTGTCCAGTACAATCTCCACATCCTCCTCACCAACCCCTTTCAGTCCTCTACGAAGTTTGTCATCAACAAACAATGAAATGAACTCTGGAGACCGTGCATTCAAATTGATGAAAAATTCAAATGAGGAATTCAAGGCATTCTGAAATATCTTGTCATTATTGAAAGACAGAGAAATAATTTTGTCATATTTATCCTTCAAATTTAGGAGGCGTTGCACAAAATCTACAGGATCTTTCAACCTTTCTGGATCTGAAACTAGCTGTTTACCTGTATCTCGTACATATGAAGTCATGACCTCTTTAACAATTGTGAGCCCAGAAGGCACTCTGTGAAACAAGTTATACATTCTTCCCAGGTCCTCATATTTGTCATACACAAGCATATTGACAAGGCCCGAGTTATCCATATGAACTAGACTATGCATATGGCTTTCAATCATCTCCTTCTCCACAA
This sequence comes from Sindora glabra, assembly GCA_020226215.1. Classification (NCBI taxonomy): domain Eukaryota; kingdom Viridiplantae; phylum Streptophyta; class Magnoliopsida; order Fabales; family Fabaceae; genus Sindora; species Sindora glabra. Next base: position 84,991,075 of record CM035228.1, read on the forward strand.
CATTAGTTATCTTCAACTCACTTCTAGCATCCAAGTATTGAGACACTCTCTCCATTTCCTCATTTAGGCGTCTCTCTGCCTTCTTTAGATAGTCTCCACAATCACAAGATTCAATGAACTTCTGAGATTCAAGACGGTAAAAATCAGCTGAAACTTCAAGAAAATGCTTCTCAAAGTCCTCCTGGTAGACAGACAAACCCAAATCTACCAACATCTTTATAATATTCCTCATCAGGCCCCTATTTATTACTTCACCGTTCCTTTCTCTAAGCACAAGCCCCAGAAGTGTCTGCTGAAGCCTAACCTGAGTTTTGCTAGAGTGGATAACAACATCCCTCCAAAGATTCAAACCAAGCTCATGAACTGGAGTTTTATGGGTGCTTGGAATAAAAGTTCTATCCATGTACATCAGTATGTCTCGAATCATTTGCAATGCCTTGTTATGATCTGCCCATTTCCTGTTGAGCTCTTCCAAGAAAATTTCTCCTTGAGCAGATTCAATTGCTCTAGATATTGCTTGTAGATGAAAAGTCATTGTTGTCACAAGTCCTGAGTATAATTTCTCCCCAAATTTGTGCAGCACCATATTATAAGCATTCCTGAATGCAGAACACACAGTCACCAGAAATCTCAGCTATACAAGCATGAAAATGGAAGGGAGAATTTAGGAAAAGAAAAATAACAGTATAGATATGAAAATTGGGGAAGAGGATTTTTAACTATAATTTACGAAGTAATTTTAGGCAGTTCAATGAAACTAAATGTCAAAGTTTAAATAAGATAAGATTAAACGACCAACATATAGCAGAATGGCTAAAATATTTAATAGTTTCAAAGCAGTCTAAAGCAATCATAACTTGAATATGAAACTCAGACTATAAAGTTTTCTGTAACAAAACAATAATAAAGTAGCTTCCCTAGTGGAAAAATGCTGCAATACAAAAGGATCTCAAAAGGAAAAATCCCTCAAATTAATGCCCTAATTAATGGAATTTTCTCTTCCAATATATCTAAAAATCCCAAATGGTATAAGCTCCATTAATTAACTTTGTGATACATCCTTTTCCCTCTTTCTCATTATATGTGCAGTAGCTGCAACCAATTTGTTCATCAATTTCCAGGTTTCCACCTTATGGTAATATAAAAATTGCATGGCAGTGGAGCACCTCAGCTTAGTCAATCAATTCACATCAGGAACTTATGACTAGTAAGTTTATTATGAAACATTAAGAGAGAGAGAGAGAGAACACTTAAACCCAAATTGCACAAATGATGTTTCATTATGTAAATTAGCTCACCCAACTTGTTGGCAAATGCCCTTAAGTAAGGCTCATAATTAGTTTATCACTTACTACTACAATAAACTACTAGCACTGCCACGCAGAGAATGCAAAATGCCAGTCCTAGTCTATTGCGAAAATTATAAAATACCCTCCAAAATCCATATATAAAGTTGAAGTTTCTTTCCATGCTCTGCTCACTTTTACTTCATCTACAGGTTGAATTCCCAACGTAAAAAAATTAAACAGATTATGCCAATACATCTAATTAGTAAATACTACATACTGGTCAGGTTAACTTGTGTGGCATAAAATTTCGCATGGATAAATTGGAAGTACAAGAGAAAGCAAAAAGCTTGATGATATGATAGTATCAAATAGTTACACACAATAGTTCAGCATGACATATGCAGATGAGAAGCGAATAAAGAAAACACAGGAAGTGTGCAAATAGAAAACCTCAATCTACAAAACGAGCATCCTAAATCTCACACACTAACATAGCAGAACTACCAATGGAAACAGGCCCATGAATCAATAAAAAGTATTTCACATACTACATAGCATCAGGTACTGATGAAAGTAGAGGCATAAAGTAATCCAAAGCATCATTTGATAGACTCATAGAAGATTACAAAGCAAAGAAAAAAACCTGTAAAGCTCTTCAAAACTGAGCCCACTAGCATTATGATTGTAAATCTCATGAATTGCATGCTCAAGGACCCTCCATGTCTTCTCTGCAAATTTCGGATCCACCACAACCCGATGCTTGAAGGCTTCTATCTGGAAAGTCCTCTTCTTCTGGGTACTCATTTCTCAAATTAAAGTATCGTCCAACCCTGACAAACAAACGGAGACCAATCCGAACTCACAATTGGAGCCCTAAACCGCGCCAAAACACTCAGTTGAAAACCCGCTGAATTAAAACATGGAAGCAATCGAAAAGGCCATGGCATAAAACATTTGGAAGCAAAAAAAATTATGCTGCTCGAATCAAAGAATTAGGGTTTCATTTGAGAGGGAACTTACAGAGAACAAAGGGCGGGGAAAGATAAAGTAAAAGCACAACGAAGGTTACAAAAGCGCTGGGAAGCTCTGGAGTCACTATCTTTCCCTTCTTTTTCTTTTGGAGCTGATTTTATGGTCTTGTGGTTGTGTTTTCTTATAATATGAACATGGCTTGTATAATTACAACGTATTAATCAATGTCCTAAAGTTTTTTAAGGTAAATTAACCATTTTCCGAAAATTAATAATCAATTATAATTTCTACCAAAAATGTAATCATTTCCAATTTTCTACCATTATAAAAATAAAAATCAATTATAATTCTCCATTTGCACTAATTGTCAGAGTAACTACATGCCTTGTTACATTTACATGATCATGGCCGGAATCAGAGAGTTTTTGTTTAACGGGTCAAATTTACACATATATGTGAATATTATAAAAAAATTATATTTAATTTTTTATTTTTATTTAAAAATAATATAACTTATAATAATATTTTATCAAAATAAAATAATTAAATGATTTATTCATTATTAAACTATTATATACATATAAAATTATATATGTCAATTAAAGAGTAGGGATAATATTAAATTATTATGGGACAAATATTGAATTTTTTAATAATTAATTGAAAAATTTATAAATTTCATATTACAATATATAAAATTACATGAAGGTTTTGAAAGAGGTAAGTTTTAAGGTATCCTAGAGGGTTTAATATCAAAAGTGACGTGGCACAATAAAAATCATTAGATTTTCTCATGTAATAACAGCCTTCAATTAAAAATGTAATCTTTTTTGGCTGGGGAAAAATACAGAAAGATGTAGCAATTAATTTGAAATTCCCGATTCAACCTCAACAAGTAAGGCTTGAAGGAAGCGAAGGAAGTAAAACTACAATGGATTGTTGTACATCTTTGGTTCTATCTCGCCGATGAAACTCAAAATGGAATCTAGAAACTTAGGTATGTCCATTGGTATGTTAGTAACCAATACCTTAAATTGAAATATACTCCTGTTGTATTCCCGTATTCATTATTTTAATGGTAGCGGCGCAACTACGATTTCGAACCGTCAGCCTTGGCAACACAAATAAAAAGGCTACTGTTGAAAGGTTTTCACATCGTAGCTCTCTTCAAATTTTTTTCTTAAGTCACTGGACTTTTGTAAAGGGAGGACTACCTTTCTTTCATTGCAAGAAAGGAGCATGACTTGGCAAAATAACTTGTGCCACGTTAGTCAAGATCTAGCAAGATTTTTGAAGTAACGCCAATATTGCAATTTTGCCCAAATGAGTTTTACAATTACAATTATTTATTTTATTGTCACATTTCACGTGGACTAATAACATTTAACCACATGTCCTGAGTTTTAAACCCAGCCTTCATCCAAAGATACCGTAGACACCACCTTTAAAGGATCATGCTGACCTATCACTATATTAGATTTGATTTTGAATATGATTTTCTCACATAAAATTAAATGTAACATTAATATGCAATATTCACATATTTAATGTTGAGATATAAATTTTGGTTTATTTTGATTTATATTATTATTAATTTCAGTATTATTATATCAATAAAAAATTATAAAAACTCTTATAATATTGATAAAAACTATTAATTATTATTTCTGAATATGATTCTCTCACATAAAATTAAATGTAATATTAATATGCAATATTCACATATTTAATGTTGAGATATAAATTTTGGTTTATTTTCATTTATATTATTATTAATTTCAGTATTATTATATCAATAAAAAATTATAAAAACTCTTATAATATTGATAAAAACTATTAATTATTATTTCTTTAGTGACATATTATTTTTTTATTCTTTGATAGTGGAAAAACATTTTGTACTAATAGTACATTAAATTTATATTTTATATATTATATTATGTGTACGATAAAGTTTATGTAAATATTTTTATAAATCAAAATTTGTTGGCTTACCTAATATTCAAGGGATAATCCTTTCGACGACTGCCTCCTAAATATTTTTAATGTTATTTTTACCTTGTTTATAGTAAGTAACTTATTGTTGGCTTACCTAATATTCAAAGGATCTTTTTGACGCCTGCCTCTTAAATATTTTTAATGTTATTTTTACCTTGTTTATAGTAAAGTAGCTTATGACAAATTTACTATTAATGGTAATAGATGTGGAAATTATTTTGAATGGAAAGTTTTCTAAGAATTTAAGAACTAATTGATCATTAATTATCTTTATCGAATATGAACTCATCTTAAATTAAAATTTATATCTAATGGTACTTTCATTAGAATTTAATCTTACGAATCTATGATCAACATTAGAAAAAAAAAATCAAATTCTCTTTGATTTAAATTAGCATTTGTTAATTCTTATTGAACTAGATTTAAGTTATAATTTGTACAATGTATTTTTAACATTTATCTCACAGTCAATTATTTAAAATTAGCAAAGACAAAAAAAAAATAGTACTAATTAAAATTAAAGTTGTACCAATGAATTTAACTATGCATCACGGATTTATGCTTATCATGTAAAAAAAATAATATAAAAGAATTGTTTCATTTACCCAAAAAAAAAAACTAACTGTGTGATATTTAAAATTGGGAGGTAAAATTGTATTAAATAAAAGCTGAGGGATATTATTAAAACAAGTAAAAAAGTTATGATCAAATTTGCATTTTAAATTTTTTTATACTCGTATTTAAAATCGAATATTGCCTGAACTTTGTTCTCGTTCCGATTGCAAATTTTAATTTAGCATTTTCTTAGGAAAAAAAATTAGGCTTTTCTTTCAAAGTATTTCTTTATATGTCCTAAGATTTCAAATTTCAAAATATTTCATTTATGTTTTTTTTTTATTTTACCATTGCATTTAATAGCTAGTGCTTCCAAATCTTTAATTGCTTTTAAGGAAAATTATAATTTCCCAAAATTATTTTTATGTTATGTTATTTAGAATATTAGATCATGTCAATGTGATTTCATGGGCTGCATGTTGTTATCACATATATAATTCATTTACAAATTATGTTATATGCACAAAAAAATAAATTTTAAACTTTTATATTCATTGAATTGAATTTTATAAACTTTGCTCTAATTACAAATCTCACTTTTTGTACATAAAACATTACTATTTCATTTATGCTTCATTTTCACTAATTACTTTTAATAGAATCAGCATATATTTATCTCATGACGCATGCATGACATAACAAATGAATAAAATTTTTTAAGTAATTAAATTGCAATTCCTCCTATAATTTAGGCTGAAATCTTATTAAAAATCTATAATATTCATACATTGTTTTCATAATAAATAACAATATCAATCAATTATTTGGTAACAAAATAAAATTGATGAGGTAATCGTTACATGTGATTCAATGGCAGGAAACTTACAGCCCTTCAGGCATTAGATTTCAAAAAAAATTTGCTTGTCGAATGAGTTTGTTGAATGAGCATATGAGTTATATAGGCTCTCAACTAATAAAATATTATCAAAATTTTAAAAAATATTAGTTGAGAAATTAATTATTTCATTAATTAATGAAGTGATAATATTTTATCAGTTCATAACATGCACTTGTGTACCTATTTTATAGCATGTATATATGTAAAATAATGTATTTATAATTAAATCCGTAAATTCGATATAATCTAACATTGACAGATACTATATCTGATCACAAAGAAAAAGGAGATAGATGCAAGAATATGTGAACTCCTCTTCTCCTTAGTTTATCCATATCAAAACTATAACATCAAAGGAATATATGATATTACAAAGGAATCAAAACAGTAACTCCTTATGTGCAGTTCATAATTCACTTCACATCAATTTTTTCTTTGAAAACTTTAGTTTGAGCGCTGGCTTCTTTCAACATATTAGTCATGATAAACAAGACTTAGGGTTAAAAGCGAAAAATAGCTTTGATATCTCCCAATGTTATCATTAATTTAGATCGCGATTTAACATGGAGGAATTATTACTCACTATTTATAGTTTGGGTATTAAATTAGCCTTATTTTGAAATTAAGAAAATTTTCTTTACCAATGACACATAGTTAAAGAGAATAATTTATGTTTTCTCCTAAAAATGAAGGGTAGTGTAATTTTATAAATGAAAAGAAATTTGTCATAACTTACTTATAGTGTTGACTAGCACAAAATTATTAAGCATAATTCGATCAACCTAAATTAAGATTAACACAAGTAGAGATATGTAGTAGAAGATAGTAATCTCAATTAATTTGCAATATCTTAGCATATAAGAAAGCTACCCTAAAAAAGAAGTTAGGCCAATTTATATACCCTTACATCACGAGAAATAAATTAGCATAATTAAGCTCTGTGAGAATTGTTCATGTGTACTCTATGCACTACCCTCTAAGTATTATCACTATAATTATAACCCCAACTAGTAAGTGTATGAATTTCCTCTAAATTACAAAATGATTTGCAAATTAAATGTTGCCTAACTCACAAAATGATTGGAATCCTTAAGAGAGCAATTTTTTCTATTGTGGTAAAGGTGATGGCGATGCATTAATCGATGTTACATCCTACTTAAATTATGGTAAATTTGAAATTTATTTTATGAGAAAGAATACTTGAGGTAATTAGTAAATTCAATAGAATTAAGAATTTTATGTGTGAAATATGGGATAAAATTAGAATATAAGAATATGAATTGGGTGAAATTTTGATGAGAAAAATTTATTGAAATCATAAAGTATAAAGTTATATATTGACATGAGTGAGTATGTGAGTATGGAAGAGGTTTAGGAATATTTTTTCAAAAATACCCCCGAGGCTTTATTATCCCTCATTTCAGCCCTAAGCCTACTTCCCTTATTATTCTTCATCTCTCTCAACTTTCTCTCTACACAATCTTTCCAATCAAATAAGGAGACTTCAAATCTTCTTAATTTCTTCATCTAATTGAGGTAAGAACATTGCTTTCACTAAGAATCTCTCCTATTTCTTCTTGTTTGATGAAGAATTTGGGATTTATTCAATTTTGTTAGGTATTCTAAGCCCTGACTCCAGAAGCCATGCATTTTTAACATGATTAGATTTGAAAGATCTTTAAATTAGCCTTCTAACATCCTCTTCCATATAAAGTAAATAGATAATTTAGCTAAATTTATGAATTTTATGGTTATATGATGATATTGAGAAAATATAGGTTGTGTATATGATTTTGCTTGATTCTATTTTATTTTGATATGTGGAAGTAATAAATTATGGAGAGAGATGATATAATATGTTAGATAAGTGTATTGATGACTATATTAAGGTTTGGTGTGTAATATTTATGTTTATGAGGTATTTAAAGGTGGATGAACAATGAATTTTTCACAAAAAATTAAGATTTTCATATGTGAATTAATTGATGAATCCATTTCAAGGGTTGATGAATCCATTTCAAGGGTATAAAGGTGAAATTAAGCTTCAAAATTAAATGACCAATTAATTCTGAGGGTCTAGAGACAAAAATTAGGCAGGTGAATCAATTGGTGAATTAATTCATTAACTGCATAATTTTAACCCGACTTTGAAGGGGCATAACTTCTTCATCTTATATTTTTTAAAATAAATTTTCTATTATTTTAAAGATAATTAAGTCTACTTTTAAATGGAATTATTTTCCAATTAAAATCTTATATATATTTTGAGATATCACAGAATAATGGACAAAGGTCAGAAATTCAAGATTTCAAAAAAATAGACTTTTTATGTCTATCTTTAAAAAGGTATAATACTTTCAAATCTTAATTAATTTAGGTGAGTGAGTAATCTATGGAGAGTTAATTGAATATACTTTCACATGAAATAAGTTTTACAAACAATCTATTTATGATTTTTAAATTATCCATAGGACATCATTTAAATATCATAATTATGGTGACCCTATAGTCAACCATACCCATCCTATTTTGTGTTTTTTATGATTTGTAAGGGTCTAACATGGGATGTTTGTAAACATCAAAGATAAGTAGTTTATAATATTTATATGATAAGTACATAATAGGATGATCACGAAATGAGTAATATTAATGTTTATAAATTATTTTCGTGAATTGTGAAGTAGGAAAAAATAAGAAAAAAAGAAAGTGGAATACTTGAGGGTCCTTGGAGAAAATAGACATTCCCAGATGATTGTATATCTACCTTAGGAACTTTTCTACTTAATTTTCCTATATTTTATTTGTTCTATATACTAGGATAATATGTTATAAAATCAAGGGACTAAATGTATGTAGTTGTATACCTCAATATGAATGAGTATGAAAAATTTATGATCTTGGTTGCTTCCTATTATGATAAAGATTGTGGTGTGTAATGGCACTTTCAAAGCATCATTTATTTCTTATTAATTACTATTGATTGACTTTTTATAAATGATGCAATGATAACATTGTATAGGTTATTTCTTAATTGTAAAGAATGCATGCTTTAATTAAAATTGTGCTTAGCTTATGACCACACATGAGAAATGTGGAACTATCGTTTAACAATTAGGTATGCATGTATCCAAATGTGAATGTATTTAAAGTTATGGTATTATAAATGAGGATAATTGTGATAATGAATTGATTACCTCATATTGTAGCTAAATTGAGATTAAGATACTATGAGAAATGAAACTTATGTGATATGTATATATATATAGTAATGTGATTCAGTTCGTGCTGCTAGTATACAATTGGTACCAATGTGATAGAAATGGCTTGGAGCCAGATATAAGAATTGCACTAGGTGACTTTATTAAGGTATGGATAAAAATATTATAAATTGAATGTATAACTTTGTAAAATAATGTGAATAGAATGTTTTATTAGCATAAAGTTCTAATAATTCAATTGTTTTATGTTGGATTTAGAAAGAAAGAAATTCTATTTTATTATCATATTCTTTTTTACCCAATATAGAATCGATAAGACAAGAAATGGATGCTTTAGAATGATATACTGGTATCATTAGAGTAAATCAATATCCTAAAAACCTAATGGTTTCAATGCTCAAAGTTTAATTCAAGCAAACACTTAAATTATATTATTTGATTTCTTTAAAATGGTATTTAAATTATTTAGAACTAAGTATTTAGTTTTATAATATAATATAATATAATATAATATAATACGATTTAGATTTTCTTAGATTATAAAGCTTTAATATTTTAATTATTTTATACTTGATTAAAAAATTTCTCATTTATGAAAATCTCTAATTGTTTTACGATAATTTCTTTAAAGATATAAGAGAATGATATTATAAAATGGTAGAACAATATGAATAAAGTTTGATTGAGAGCCTTACATTTTAATATTTTATTCGTATAAGCTTGATTCAAAATAAATTATTATATAAAGATAAAATTTAGTTTTAAAGTTAACATTGGAGAAATATAAGAAGTCGATAATCTAAAATAATTTATTATGTTATGACTTGAATTTGGAATTAGAATATTTTGAGATAAGATAAATAACGCTCTTACATTTATAATTTATCATTATAAATGGTGAAAAAAAGAAAGGGAGTGGAAAGTAATCATAAATGTCTTAGAATGTCTAAAGGTAACTGGACATCATTAGGTAAGTATATATCCCACTCTAAATTAAAGTCTTAATAATAATATGTTTAAATGTTATAATTAGTAATCCTTATTACAAATGGTATTAAACATGCCGTAGTCATTTATGAATTCTTAATAGTATAATTGCAAATCATAATATATTATGAAATCAATCTTATGATCATGTATGAATAACTTAGAAATGATACTTTGGATGAGTTAGTAATTATCTACTTGAGAAAATATTGTTTGAACAGGCTTGTGAAGCATGGTAATGGTATAATCAAGTGTTAATTAATTATAATTGAATTGCAATAGCAAATGATATTTATATTTCATTTAGAACTATATTGTTACTTTTATGCTAAAGACTATAATGTAATCTATATTGGAATGTGAATAGGCATTGTGGCCATGCGAGAGGGCATGGTGGTGTTGCTATTTATATATTGTGTTATATGTTTTGATTTATCCTATAATGACGAATAGTTAATTTGTATTGAAATTGTGATTGATAGAGTTGAGCTTTATTGTGCATATTATAATGTGAAATATGCCATGAGTGGCATACGGGGCAATGATTTAAAAATTGGATGGAAAATTCTTGACAATAGCTTGTGGAAGGTATAAGGCAAACCTTAGAGGGATAAGAATGGATAGCTCGTAAAAGGTATAAGGTTGACCAATGAGATAAAAGGTGGATGCATATATGTTGATTATGAATGGTTATGTAATGTAATATGGTATTAAAAATCTATTTGTGATTGGATATTACGACTTACTGTGATTGTAAAGACTTGACATGATTGTAATGATTCAATTATAATTAAGCCTTCATGGCTATTTGTGAATATGAGAACCACCCAAAATGGGTGCGTGCGATATGATAATGATATTATATGTTAGTAAATAGTTAAGATTATTGTAACTTGTAATATAAAATATGAAATCTAAGTTGTGTACAGGTGAATAATTAACCTGGGGCTTGATCTTATATATCTTAGAAATTCAGAGAGTTTGGATTGCAATTACTTCTTTAATTAAATATCTAATTAGCACGTGACCATTTAATATAATTGAATTTAGATTTAGAAGGGATAGATATATACTCACTAAATTTTCATAACTCATTCCATTCTATTTTCAATATTTTTAGGATAAGATAAAAATGTTTGAGCTCTGCTACATTCATGGAGAATCAAAGATGGCCTGGTTAAAGAATTCTAAAAATTAAAATAAAATCAGGACATACATATAGAGATTAGATTGATTCAACACTTGATGTATTGAATTGTTTATCTACATGTACATATTAAAGTTATGGAGTATTCTATTTGTTGATCATGCAATCGTATTCGTAAAGAATATAAGTTTATGATTTAGGGTGTGTAACTCTTAGAAAGTGTCTAAGAATAAGGGAAATTATGTCCATTTTCTCATAAGAATTTGAAATGGACATGAGTTATACAGAAATAAGAGGATTTCTATTAAGTAGAATTATAGGTAAATAATGTTAAGACTGGTAGAGATTGAGTAATGGGATCTACACCGGTCATGATTAAGTTTGTGTCATAACAATTAAGATACCTAAAAAATAAATCACGAAAAAGTAAATTCGAAAGTTTAGTGAATTAATATTTTACTTAAACAAATAAATCCATAAAATGATATTTAGATGATGGCATAATATTCATAATAGAATAAGTAATCTCCCTTATCGGCTTACTACGATATAAATAAAAAAATTACATGCACAACTTCATAATGAACCTAATATTAATCAATCATGGAAATTTTGCATAATGTATGCCAAAGACAGCATATATAGGGTACTCAAACAAGTAATCCTTCTTATAACTCTTGAATATTTTTATCCCTTCACAAATCCAAACCTATCTATCTAGGATTTAATTTATCCCTTCACAAGCAGGCACCCAAAGCAAATGCATGAACCTTAGCATAAGTAGAATTCTCCTTCTTATCATTACTACATAATTATAACATGCACACAAGTAAAGCATAATAATTTTCAATCTAAATGAAATACTAAGTTTTTTTCACCATTATTTGATCTATAATAACATCATTTACTATTATATAATGTATATATTTGGAATGCTATGTCACTGAAATCCTTAAAACATGTTAAATTTCAAGGAAATACAGGGTGAATTGATTTATACCTTATAAAAAGTTTTTATCAAAACTAAATTGATTGAAAAATTAATTCAACCTTATAGAGAGCCTATATGAAAGGTAAATTAATTGGGGAATCAATTTCCACCATCTAGAAAGCTCCTCAAGCTTATTGAATGAATTATGTTGCAATTGATATAATGGAATGGAATGAAATAAGAATGAAAGTGTGATGGAATGGAATGAAATGATCCATTTCATAATTATATTTGGTATGGTAAAGAATGGAATGAATATTCCATTCCATTTTTATGTTCTGTACAAAAACAATATAAGAATGAAATGAAAAAAGTATAGTTAATGATAATAATATTGTTATCACAAAAATAACAAATATCTTATTAAATAATTTAATTTTATTAAAATATATAATATGATTAATCATAAAAATTGTCACAATTTAAATTTTATGATTAAAATTACAATTAATAAAAAAATTCTATAATAAAAGTATAAAAATTTTAAATTAATAAAATTTTAAATTAAATATTCTTCATAAAGAATACAAGAATATCATATTTTAAATTTTATTATTAAAAATATAATTATTAAGCTATTTTTATAGTAAAATATTCAAAAATTAATATTTTTTTATCATATATTAACAAATAGTAATGGATGAATACATGAAAAATATAAGGGGTATGTGTGTAAAAAAGCTATTCCTTGAATGATGAAATAATTTATTCCATCACTTTTGTTATAGAATAGAGATTCCATTATTTGATAGAATGTTCATTCTCTAAAGAGTGGGCATTTTTCATTCCATAATACATATCAAACAAGCTTTTTGGCCATTCTTTTTCCTATTTTCATTTTGTTGCATCCAACTAAATGCACTTTTAGCAAATAGATTCTCTTCACAAGTTCTAGGTGAATAAATTCAAGCTATTTAGAAATAATTTTCAAGCTTAATGAATTGATTCAACTATAAAATTTTGTAAAATTTTTGCAAAAATTACTATTCACCTACATCCTTTCATCATAAATCTTATCCATAATATCAAAGTACTCAATTAAATAATCAAAACTTATAAGAATCATGTAGTTCTACTCTAGTTTATCATAAAATTCATCATTTATAAGCTAAGGACAATAAATCAAACCAAAATTTTTCTAAAAACCTATAGTAGCTAATATATGAGAAAACTCATAAAAAGAAGCAATTTTTCAAGTAGAATATTACTTATTAGTTGAAGAAAGAATGCTTGTGATAGATTTTTTAGGTTCAATTAAGCTATAACACCCTAAAAGAAAGAATTTTTCAAGTTAGGACATAATTTCTCTTAACTCCTACCTTCCCTTTTCCCAATCAAATTAATGGCAATTTATATATGGAATTGCAGAAGATTTAATCATGAAACTCATTAAGATGAAAGGACTTTAGAATCTTTTACCTTGGTGAATTAATTGTTGAAGAATAAGATAAAGATTTAAGAGTAATAAGGGATGAGAGAGTTAGTTATGGGAAAATAAATGAAGAGGGGAATCTGGAGTTAGGGTATAAAGGTGACTCCAAGGGCAAAATGGAAATTTTGTATTATAAAATCTTCCATCCTTCCTAATACATTTATTCTATAATATAAAACATAACATAAATTCAAAAAATAGCTATGATGCTTTCTCCATGCAATTATATTATAGTTTATTTTCATTATAAAATTTTCAAATAAAATCCTAATTAATAGTTGTCATACCCTCTTTAAAATATAATAATTTTAAACTTATTTGGTGAAAGAAATAATAAAATATTCAATATAACTTTAGATTGAAATGGAAATAATATGTGTATAAGAAAATTTTGATGAATAAGTATAATTAAGTTATGGGAATATGGATTTTATGAGAAAATATAATAAATGTTTAAAAGAATATTATAGAATGAAGTTTTAAGCTATTATGAGTAAATACATGAGTATGAAGGAGATTTAAAGTAAGTTTTCAAAAATGCCCTTGGACTTCTTTTCTATTATATAGTACTAACTCCTTTTCTTTTCTCATCTTCTTTTAAGTTTTCCTAACCTTCATCTCATTTTCCTTTTCTTCCATACTAGATTTTCATCTAATTAAGGCAAAAGAACACCAATCTCCTTCAATTTTTTTATCTAATTAAGACAAGAAAATTATCTTTACTGAATCTTTTGTCAATTTCTTCTTGGTCTGATGAAGATTAAGGGGGTTTTAGGTTTCCATGGAGATTTAAAACCCTAACTTGGAAATCTCTAATTCTTGGTGGCAATAGGGTTATAGGATACTCAATCTACTTCCTTAAAGATCTCTTTCATATAAGGTGAATAGATAATCTACTAATCTTAATTAAAAATGAATAAATTATGCATATATGTTGTTTTGATGGTTTAGTGCACTTTAGGTATGATTGTGTAAAGTAATGGATATTTAATATGATATAATGCATTTAATGTGAAATGTTGATATGATGAGCATTTATGGAAGTCCCATTCATGATGAAAGAGGAATGAGTAAAGCATTTATAGTAATAGGTCAAGATAAAGTCACATGAATAATGCAAAAATTGCAAGTCTACTAATTATAGGGAAATAAGTATCCATTTGTGTTAAAACGATCAGTCATTACCTAAAATCTAGGATAGAAGATAATCCAAAGACAAATGACCAGTCATTTATGAGTAATGGCTATCCATTTAGCTTTAAGATAGGACCCCCACCTTTAGTTGAATGGGTAGTTGTTTACAATGAAATGATTAGCCAATTGCCTCTATTTATGATAATTAATGTGCTGCATTATGACCTAATACATTCTGCGTATATCTTCTAAGATTCATGCTTATGATTAATGATATACATGTGCTAATTATTGGTAGAAATGGTTATAAAGCCTGTTATCAATCGTTGTGAATATATTTATATAATAATGTACCTAAGTATAAGTTAAATATGAAAGTTTAGGGATATAATTTATGTGATAAAGCTATTAGTTAACAGTATCTTGATAGAGAGGCGAGTAAGGTATAAAGTTAGTACAAAAGGAATAAGGATGGAATAAGCAAGTAAAGTATAAGGTTGGATTGGGAGAAACAAAGTAGTGTATACAAGTACTATAAATAACTTAGTAGAATTGCTCTATGTGATATGCTTTATTTATAATTGTTAAATGAAAAGATGTCCAATCATTTGAATTCGAAATCACTCCTTCTATATTTTCCATACAAATTCTTAGGTTAAGTCTCTATTACCACCCCTACCAATTAGGCATTACAATTTGCACTCTCGGTAGATAATGGTAGCTATAACCCAAAAGATTGGATATTTTAGGCCTCATTCTTTGTAAGCAAGGTAAAGGACAAAAATATTACCTCATTCTTTTGGGAGAGTTAAAATGACTTACATTGCCATCAAAGATATAAGCCAATCTAACTTCTAAGCAAATTGTAAACTTTGATACTTCTTGAATTACTCTTTATAGTGATATTATTTGTCTTTATTGCTAAGTGGTTAGCAAGGGATTATTTGGCACCCTTAGGCTAGTGGAAATCATATAGTAGATTCCATATTGATCATGACTAGTTTAGGATCCTGACGATAGTTTACTAATTTGAAGTGTATTAAAATCTTTATTATTTTATCTTATTTCAAGAATGTTAAATGGTTTTAATAATAAAAGAAATGTTTTTTAATTTTAAAATACCTTAGCATATTTTAAATAACTATTAAAAAATAACTTAAATATAATTTTAGTGGGCACCTTATACATAACTGCATTAATTTACTTATATGAATATAAATAAGCATAGTTTTTCAATTAATACTAAAGTTGATTTAATCATTTTTTATCATTTATGTCTTAGATCCAAATTTTGCTAGTTGATACATATTTAGAGGTGATTTTTAATTAATTTTAATTTTATTAATTTTATTGTGATCATTCATAATTTTGTTATTTTTATTTAAAAACAATCAATTATTTATTGAATTTCTATAAAAAGTTTTTATATATTATAACTATTTCACTATTTCTTTTAATTTATCTCCAAAAAAAATGCCACTTCCCCTCTTAACATTGAGGTAATTGAATTTTATCCCTCTCAATTGTAAAAAGTTAAAAATCACTCTTTTAAATTTTATAAAATTTGAAAATAATGCTCATCTTTCATTTAATTAACCATTTTATCAACTTATGCAATTTTTTATGAAGTTTTTAAACAAGAATTAAATCATTGAAAAATATTGATTTACTTTGTTATTTTTTGAATAATACTTTTGCACCTTATTATATACAAGTACTTAATTAAAAAATTTTATATATAATTTAATTTTTATTAATTATATGATATAAAAATTATGTATTAAAAAATAACTAAAAAAGATAACATATTGTAATATTTTGATTATTATTTAAAAGCTTAATAAAAATAAAAATTAATTTGTTAAAATTATTAATTAAATGGACTATGAATGTTAATTTTAAATTTTATAAAATTTAAAGGAACAATTTTTAAATTTTTAAAATTAAGAAAATAGTATCTAATCATTCCAAATTTGAAGTAAGCAATTTGCATTCTTCTAGATATTTCCAATCTAAGACCCTCACCCAACTCCTGTTCTCGCTATTAATATTCCCACGCTTTGGGTGGGAGGTAATGTTGAGCTTTGCTCCTAACTGAAGGAGTAGCTAGCCGCTGTTACTAGGCCGTGTTTTACGAAAAATAAATAAAAGGAGGTAGATGTAAATTACACGATAATGCGGTAATGATTGCAAAGATTCTTGAACATGAAATTTTTTTAGGGGACAATTATAAATTAGCCCTTTTAATTTTTGGATGATTAAATTTTATCTGCTTTTATTTTGAAAACATAAAAATTATCCCTTCAAACTTCACAAAATTTACTTTATAAAATTTGAAATTAACATTTATTATTAATTTAATTATTTATTTTTTGCTAGCAATTTTAATAGTACAATGGCATCCAATATTACATTAGGATTTTATTCCCCTTACATCATGAGGTTGAATTCTTAATCTTATATATATACATTAAGTGAATTATCATTATTATAATTATAAAAAATTTAATTAATTATTTTATTAAATTACATATTTATTCATGTGCTTTTTATATAAAAATTATAATATTAATTTATTTCATTATTTTTTACATATAATTTTATAACTCAATTTTTATTATCTACTTAAAATTTTATATTTAATTTAATTTTATGGTGAAAAAATAATTAGATAAACTAATGTACTATAATATAGTGATTCTTATTTAAAAGAATCATAAAAAATATATAATTTAATAAAATAATAAATTAAATTAACGATAAATGTTAATTTTAAATTTTTATAATTTAAAAGTATAATTCTTAAGTTTTAAAATTAAAAAAGGTAAAATTTAGCCACTTCAAAATTAAAAGAGAGATTTTACTTTCTTTTCCTCTCATCATTTTTTAATTATATAATGCAACGTTTTTCCTTAGAAGGAATAAGGTTGAGTTATAAACTTGTTTTGTCTCCCAGGTTAAAAGCTTTTGAGTTTGCAATTTTCTGTAAAATTCTTATATACTCTAATATGTCCATAGTAATGATCAATAAATAAAAAACAATTATCAATTTTGTTATTACTTTGTTAATTTTATAGGATCTATACATATTAAAAATATAATTTTTAAAATATTAAAAATTATAAAAATTGATAACTATCATTCTTTTATTAATTATGATTAAGGACATATAATAAAGTTAGAACATACAAGAATTTTTTTTCATACATAAAAGAATTTTTTTTCTTTACAAACCCTTTATTCTATAAGTCTTGAAGATAAATTCGTACATATTTCAAACATAACACATATCCTTATTCTGAGTTAATAAAGAGAAAATATTTTCAATTTTTAATACATTGTTATAAAAATAATAAGTATTTAAGAAACAATTAAAAAAAGATATGAAAGAAATAAAGGAGAATTATGACAAAGAGGAGAATATCTAATTTAACTATATATAAAATAATTTATACAACCCATTTTCATAAGGCAAATAGATCAAGCGTTACAAGTTCATAATAATAATTCATAAACAAAATTGAAATATATTATTTGACCTATAGATATTTACATTTAATAAACTTAATAATTATTCATAACATTTCCTGTTGGATATCCATATAAAAGAGTATTTAATTATAATATGCAATGAAATACTACTTCATTAAAAATCTTATTAGGAAAACCCAATAAGGCAAAACTTTAGTTAAGAAAAAAAGAGTACAGTGTGTATTAACTCCCCCTTACAATAATATCATTTAAAATCTCTTAACTGACGTAATCCAATATTATGAACTAACATTTCAAATATTATAGTAGAAAGTGACATGGTGAATAAATCTGCCAAATTATCCTTGAAACAAATTTATTGAATATCCACATCACCATTCTTTTGAAGATTATATATAAAAATGAAATTTGGTAAGATATATATTTTGTTCTATCACCTTTGATGTATCTTCATTTCAATTAAGCTATACATGCTGCATTATCTTCAAATAATATTGTTGGCAACTCCTCTTCAAATGATAAACTATATATTTCTTAAATGTATTGAATTACGAACTTTAACCAAACATATTCTTGACTTGCCTGATGACTTACTAAAATTTCTGCATGTATAGAGGAAGTTATTGATATAGTTTGTTTCATAGAGTTCCATGAAATAGATGTACCACCATAAGTGAATAAATAACCTATTTGTGATCGAGCACTATAAGGATCAAATGGATAGTTTGATTTTGCATAACTAATTAGTTCAAGTTTAGATACATTTGAATAGTATATGATAAATTCTATTCCAATGCCTTTATGTTGGGCAAGTACTATATCTTACTAATAAGTTTATAGAGAATGATATATTAGGTCATGTATAATTAGCAAGATATATTAACGCTCTAATAATACTCAAATATGGTACTTCAAGATTAAGTAGTTCTTCACCGCTCTCATAAGGTAAAAAAGGATCCTTGTTCACATTTAGTGATTTTACAACCATTGGGGTGCTCAACAGATGAGCTTCATCCATATAAAAGGATTTAACACCTTTATAATATAAGCTATTTAATACATAAAGATTCCATTTTTCTAAATGTTCAATCTACAAACCAAGGCAAAGTTTTATTTTCTTAAGGTCTTTCATTTCAAATTCTTTTTTCAAGCATTCTATTGTTTTTGAAAGCTCTTGAGGAGTTTTAGTAGTGTTTAAGTCATTGACATAAATAAAAATTATGACAAATTCAAATTTAGATCTCTTTATAAAAATGCATTGACTAATCAAATCATTTTTATAACTTTATTTAACAAATATCTACTAAGACAAGTTATACCACATACACCCTAATTATTTTAACCCATTCAAAGATTCGTTTAATTTGATTGAGTAATGTTTACAAGATTTTGAATTAAATGCTTTGGGTAACTTAAATCTTTTAAAGGATTTCATATAAATGTCATTATTGAAAGAGCCATATAAATAGGCCACAATGACATTCAAGTGATATAAATCAAGTTTTTCATGTGTTGCTAGACTAATTAGACATCAAAAAATAATTGTGTCCACCATGGGGGAGTATGTCTCTTTATAATCAATGCCAAGTTTTTGTGAAAACCTTTATGTAACTATTCTCACTTTATATCTCACAATTTCATTTTTCTCATTCTATTTTCATACAGATATCTATTTATATCCCACTGATTTTACACTATCTAGTGTATGGATTATAGATCTAAAAACTTCATGTTTTGCAAGTGAATTCAATTCTAAATTAACAACATTTTTCCATTTTGGCCAATCATTTCTATGTTTGCATTCTTCAATAAATTTTGGTTTGAGATTCTCGTTGTCATTGATATCAAGTGCCATATTATATGCAAAAACATTGTTGACTTCTATTATATTATGGTTCTATTTCTTTCTAGTCATAATATATTTTATTAAGATCTTATCATTTTCAAATACCTAAATTTCTTTTGGAATTGTAATATTAACCATGTTTGAGAACTCTTCTAAAGTTATAGCTTGATTTTACTATCTTGATTTTTTACTTCTTCTATTTTTCGAAGATTTTTATTTTTAGAACCAATTAGTCTACCATGCTTTGAAGGTGCTTTAGATTCATTAGTAATATTAGATTGTCCTATAGGGACATCAATTCTAATAGGAGCATTAGCAGCTAGTACATATGATTTAGTTACCATTTTAGGTTAACAAGTGCATCTAGTAATTAGTTTGCTAAAATTTTCAAATAAATAATATTTTGAACTTCTAATTTATATTACTTTATACAAAGATCAAGATAAGATAGTGATCATTTTTTCCAATTAATCTCCTTACCTAACTATTTATGTTCTTTTAATGTTAGGAAAACTGATTTATCAAAGTGATAATTAGTAAATCAAGTTGTGAATAAGTCTCTTATTGAGGGTTTAAGATATTTAATTATGGATGGAGATTCATACCTAACATAAATTCCTAATCTCTTTTGAGAACCCATCTTAGTGTGTTGTGGTGGGATAATTGGAACATATATCACACTTCTAAAAATTCTTAAATGGGAAATATTTAGTTCTCGATCAAAAGACTACTGCAAAAAAGAAAACTTATGATAACTTGTTGGTCTAATGCAAATTAGCATTACTACATGCAGAATAGCATATCCTCAAGCAAAAATTAGAAGTTTTGATCTCATAAATAATGGTTTTGCAATTAATTGAGGTGGTTGATAAATGATTCTACAAAACCATTTTCTGTATGGACATATGCTATAAGATGTTTAATAGTTATGCCAATAGATATATAGTACTCTTTAAAAGGTTAGGAAGTAAATTCACTAACATTATCAAAAAGAATGGTCTTAATTAGATAATCTAAAAAATATGCTCGTAATTGAATTAACTAAGCAAGTAATCTTGCAAATGCTAGGTTGTGAATTGATAATAAGTACAAATGTGACCATCTTGTTAAAGTATCAACTAAAACCATAAAATATCTAAATAGTTGACATAGTGGATGTATAGGTCTATATATATCACCTTGAATACATTCCAAAAATGTAATGGACTTATTTTCTATTTTAGTTAGTTATAGCTGAATAATTAACTTTCCTTGAGAACATGCAACATATGAGAAATCTTTTAATCGAAGGAACTATTGGCTTTTCAATGAATGCTTACATGAATTTTCAATAATTCTTTGCATTATTATTACTCTAGGATGTCTCAATCGATCATGCTAAATAACAAAATTATCGTGATTAGTAAACCTCTAGTTTATTATAACATGTACTTCAATATGCTAATGTTTGTGTAATGCAAACCGAAAGAAAAGGTAGATAATTTTTTCAATATATATTTTTTACCTAAAATAACATTTGTAATACATATATATATTCAAAATTCCTTCATTTGTTGTCTCAATATGGTACATATTTTGATAAATATCTTTAAAACTTAATAAGTTTCTTGGAAACTTAATTGAATATAATGTATCCTCAAATTTGAAATTTGTTCTTCTCGATAAAAATATATTAACTCTTCCAAAGTTATCAGTCAATCTTATACTAGTAGATATAATACTAATATTGGCCTCATGCATTTTCAAATATAAGCAATATTCTTTATTCTCAAGTATGGTGTGTGTTGTTACCCAATCTATAAGATATGTATCTTCATTATTGATTGCAATTTCAACCAAAGAAGTACTTGTATTCTTTGTTGACATAAAATAAATAACATGAAAAGTTTAAAGTTAATATAAGAAATGCCACAAATATAACAAAAAACTTAAAAATATATAACAACTTTTATTCGAATTACTTATTGAAATAGCATTAAATATAAAGCATAATTGTAATAAAAACATAAATATAACAAAAGAAATTAAAATAATTTATTTTTCACACTCTTATCCCCAATCAAATGATTAATTCTTCCTTTAGGATAAGAGAAAAAGTCAGAAACATTTGAATAAGTTATATCTATTTGACCTTCATTAGAATCATCATCTTTGTAAATAAAATTTGTCTCCAAATTTGTTTCCATCTTTTTTCTCCTATTTTTCAATAATTCTTGATAAAGTTCAATAAAATGTTTTAGTGTACAACAAGTTCATGACTAATGAACTTTTATGTCACAATAATAACACAAGTTTTCTTTATTCTTTATATTTTGGCCATTTTTGTCCTTCACATCTTTCTTTTCACTACTCGATTGGTAGGAATATGTGTTTTTGAAATGAATACCATGATAATGATGTCGATCACATCCACGCCCATAACCATAGGCGTAGCGTTGACTTTATCCAGTATTATGTTAGTTATATTTTATCCTATTCACTTCAAGGAATAGAGCATAATCTATTGGATAGGCTTCATGATTTTTCATTATAAGTTCATTATTTTGCTTAGTTACAAGAAGATATGAGATTAGTTCAAAGTATTTTTTAAAACCTTGTTCACGATATTGCTGCTATAGGAGCACATTTGATGCGTGAAAAGTAAATAATGATTTTTCTAACATATCTTTATTAGTAACCTTATTTCCATGTAATTTTAATTGAGAACTAACTCTAAATATTGCTGAGTTATACTCACTTATAATTTTGAAATCTTGTAAGCATAAGTGCATCCAATCGTAATGAACTTTTAGTAAGATTACTATTTTCTAGCAGTTATATATTTCTTTTAAATTATTCCAAAGAACAAGTAGATTTTTTACCATAAAGTACTAATTTTTAAACATTCATGAAGATAATAGTAGAGAAAAATCATCGCTTTGGCTTTTTCTTGATTAGATGTTTCGTTCTTTTTTTTAGTTATGTCCCTAAGACCTTTTGCATCTAAATAAATCAGCATCAAACACCTATAATAAATAATTCTTTCTCGTAATGTCCAGAGCCACAAATTCAAGATTTATAAAATTCGACATAATGCTATTATAGACATATAAAAATGAATTAAAAAATTTCTAATATAACATAGGTCAAATATTGAAAAGAATTATTGATTAATATATTATTCATCCAATTTTTTAATCCATAGTCAATTTTTCATTTAATTGTCAGTCAAAATACTAATCCATTAAGGAAAGTTTTCATCATAACTGTAGTACGAATTAGCAATTTACATGGTGACCATACAATAACAAAAAAATTATTAAATTTATATAATAAAAATATTTTTAAACACATTTTTAAGACCATCTATTATTACCTATAAGTTAGGCATAATTTTTTCATTGAATAAATGAAAATTTTTATCCTATAAAAGAAATTCAAAAACATGCAAAGATATACTCTTGATTTATATATCTTTTCATTTTATTTTTTCATCAAATTTTTAATATAATTAAATTTTCATTTCTTTATGATGCATGTTAGGACTCCTTGCAAGTACTATCTAGGTTGAACTACAGTTTTTTTCATAGAAAAAAAAGGATAAATTACAAATACTACTATCACAATTTGATTTCATTTTGAGAAAATTTTTATTCATGCAATTGAAAATATGTTTAGAGGATTGATTCATGGAAATTATCATAGCAAATATTTTTATGAAATTTTCCATTCAAAATTTGATGTATTTGATAACTCCTACCAATGCTGTGTGTGTGTATGTGTGCGTGCGTGTGTGTGTGTGTGTTTGTATAATAGAAAATAAAATATTATATGATTTGGAGAAAAAAGTACTTAAGCCTTCAAAATTACCTTAAAGCTAATTTTTATTTTATGAATTAATTAATATAACTTGTGAATTTAAAATGTAACAAAATCAGAATTTTCATATTAAGAAGAGATCCAAATTATACTATAAAATTTTTCAAATATGAATTCTATATTGATTAATCACTAATCAGGAGGTGTTTAAATTTACCTTCATATTCATTATTTGCATCAAAAGTAAACAAAACACATAAATAAAAATTATAACAAAATGGAAAAATAAATGTAGCTACAAATGCAAATTTGGTAATGGAATATTGATTAAAAAAAGTAAATTTATGATTGATTTTGTCATGAAATCAAAGTCAAAGCATGGATGAAATAAGGAATACAAAATAAGATAAAAGAAAGGAATTATTATATTAGCACAAAGTAACAAGAATAAGTAAAATAGTTTACATATGGAGCTAGAAGGAATTACCTTAGCTAGTGAGATTACTATGTTGATAACGTGTTATAAAAATAATGAACATTTAAGAAACAATTAAAGATAGATATGAAAGAGATAAAGGAAAATTTTGAGAAGAATGAGAATATCTTATTCAATTATATATAAAATAATTTGTACAACTCATATTTATAGGATAAATAGATCAAATGTTACAATTTTATAATAATGGTTTATAAAAAATTGAAACCTAATAATTGACCATAATAAGAATATAACATCTGATTTATAGACATGCATATTTAAAAATATAATAATCATTCACAACATACATGTGAATTTTATAAAATTAATAATTATCTTATTTAGTAAGCACAAATATTATAGATGGAGTATAAAAAATTTCTTGATCTTGAAACCCATTTTTTTAAAAGCCATAAATCTTGACTTCACTGTTTAGTTATAAGCATATGATCCTTTTTGTTTACAGATAATTAAAAATATACATAAAATGTTTGAAATGGTGATTTTTTTTAAAAAAATAGTACAATAAGTTAGTTATAGGTTTAAATTATTTTTTGACGTTTCCTTTTTTCTTCTGTAATTCTCTATAAATCTAGTTTCTGTATATATACACACAACCATTAAACTTTGTCATCTTCTTTAGTAAAGGAGTTCTAAGGCACTCTGAGAGTTTTGACACCCAAAGTGACTTGTCTCAATGTGATGCATTTGATAAGTTTGATTTTATCATAGTTATTCATTAAAATAATCTTATTTCATGGTAGTGGAAATTTATGAAAAAAGTCAAATAGTTATAAAAAAAATAGATAGAACCCAATGGATGAAATGGGTGTGATCCATGTAATTATTGATAGAGCAATGATGTGGCAAGAATTTAAGGTATACTTTATTACAAATTTCAAAAGTGATCTTGTGAGCTAGCAATGATTACTTGATGCCATCTGATTAAGAATTTCAACTGATAATGAAGCAATGAACATTGGACTAGGAATCCCATCCAAGGTTGTCAGTCCAAAGCTATTATTTGAGTTGTTCTCACACATCATGTAACTGAATTATCCTTTTATAGGCTATTGATCTAGATGTAAGGGAATTCTTAAACCTCTCTAGTAAACTTCTCCAAGAATGATTGGATGTATTTTGCAAGTGAATCCATCCTTTTATTTCCTTTTCTTAGGGTCCACATTTTCTTTATATGGTTTTCAATACAATTTTTTCAAGTATCATTTTGAGAAATATGTGTTGCCTTTCACTTACTTAAGTCTTGAAAAGCATGGTTATAATTTTACCTTTTTTATATAAAATCTTTGTGCTTTCATTATGATAGAGTAAATAACACTTTGCTACTTACATAATACTATTGCATTTTTATTTGTTAAGCAATCTTTTTTATTGAATAAAATCAAAGGCATTAACAGTAGTTTTAAAGAGTTTGCCAAAGTTAAATAATGTATAATGGTTCAATTACAAGATTTTGTTTTAGTTTGAAATATATGAAATAAAATGATATTTTCTTTAAAAAAGAGAAATTAACACATCAGAGGATAACAAATAGAAAAATAATCACTTGTTTATATAAAACCATAAGGTTACTCTCTTCAAAGTGCAAATAGCTAGCCATTAAAATAAAAAAAAATAACACCAGAAGATTCAAAGCTTCCATTCAAAAGAAAATTAAAACATTAGTGAAAGATAAACATTTAATTCATAATTATTATTCTGCTATTGAAAAATTTAGGCTCTTTTTGCTTCCTGCTTATTAACAAATGCCCATGTTTCAAACTTATTACAGAATAAAGTTTAGAAAAATATAAGGTTCATTTGCAGGATAGAATGCCCACACATCCCTTGTTTTTGTTCTTTTTTTCTTCTACAATGCTTTTTAATTCTTCATCAAAAGGCATAATGTATGAACTATAGAGAGAACTTATAGAAATTTCTCTAAAGATCCAAAATGTCAAGTTATTCTAGCCACTTGCTCATGAACAATAATAGCTGAGCAACTCCTAATTACTTTTGTTATAATCAAAAGCATAGGAAGCAATGTTTCCAAGGTTTAGGTAGCCTTCAATTTAGTCATTGAGTCTTCAATTTCTTCTTTGCATCTATAATGAAAAAATAATGGGTTGATGATAGGGAACTAACATAGAGAGTAATTGGATTAGTTTTCCTAGTTATTAATTACATCAGAGGTTATTTTACAATTATCTCTAGAAGATTCGTCCATAAAATATTCATTATTCCTTTGCCACAAATCCACATAGCCACATCATGAATCACCACATGCCCTAAGTATTAGAGCCTAAGCTTTGCCATAGATACTATAATTTTTTCCTCTTTAGCAATATTTCCCTTTTTTTTCTAGGTTACTCCTATGATAATTTTACCTAAAGTTCTTTTAACTTGAAATTAACTATTTTTATTACCTAAAGTTCTTTTAACTTGAAATTAACTATTTTTATCCTCAATTATACTTTTTCACCACTTCTTCCTTTATTTTGAAAGCTTTATATGTAGGACACCTCACATCCTCTCTCATCAATATATAAATGGCTTAGAAGTTGCCTAATTCATGTAAAAAGTAAGTTCTTGTAAGAATTTAAACTTTTCAAGAAGTAACTTCTTATATTTGAGAAGTGTTTAAATTTGTTAGATTAACACTTCCTAAAAAGTAATTTTATATATTTAATTTGATTTAACTTTGAATTTCTTAAAAAGTGTTAATAAAATAATTATTATATCCTCAATATTATAATAACATAAATTAATAAATATTAGTTTTCATTAATTAAATTTAATAAGAATAGTTTCATTTTTATATCTATAAAGAACACAAAAAGTAAAATTTATTTAAGAGAGGTAGGTAAGTAATTTTTCATGCTCTATGGAAAGCAAACCTTCATAAAAAGTTCTATTTTTCTCAATTTATTAGATAATAACTAACTAAATAATTCACTTCTTTCTATTTTTTGGGAAATAAAACTTCTTATACTATAATTACAAATCAAATGATTTCTTAATCTAAGAAAAATAATCATAATACTTACTTACTATATCTATAAAAGTTCTATTTCCTACAATTGTAAAATATTTTACTTTAATTTCACTTCCAAAATTATTTCCATCACAAAGTGACCCCTTCATGAATTATTACATCCTTTTTTTTTATTTTTCAAATATTTACATGGTAAATAAAAAAGTAAAAGAAATAAATAGTTAAAACATTTTAAATCATTTTCAACCATATTTAATAAATCAGTGTAGGTAGAAACTAATGAAAAATTGGAGTTAACCAATTATGAAATGTTGAGGAAGTTATGTGGTTAAAAATTATCGATGGGTTTGCAAACTAAAACCAAATGTTATAAATTTTGAAGTGTTGTCACTTTTTCTAAATAATGGTAGAGCTATCAAACATAAAACATAAATGTTTTAGGGTGGAATTTATAATTTAGATTCAAATTTTTTATATTTATTAAATTATATTTTATAAATTTATCTCATTATTCTATATTTAATTGACAATTCTTAATTTAAAATTAAAATTCAATTTTGAATCTCATTTTCTGTATAAATAACATTACTAAAATCAAAATGAATTAGCATAAACTTATATGATTCAAGAGGCAAGATTTATGTGTAAAGCAAGTCTTAGATAAACTAATTCTTTCCTTAGGTTGGATTATGTTAAGCTATAATAGTACCAAACTGAATTTCAAATTGAATTTATTAGGCAATCCCAAGCAAACTAAATGATTCATTACATTTTAATAACATGTGAGTTTAATAATAATAATAATAATAGTAATTTATTATTATTATTATTATTATTATTATTATTATTATTATTATTATTATTATTATTATTAACACCATCATGATTGCAACTCTCATCTTCATTACCATCATGCACCACCATGACTGTCAAAATTACCACCACTAGTATAAATACTGATATTATTATGTTGGAAAGTTTGGGCCTCATATTAATTATTAAATAAAGTTATTAATATTAATATAGTTCAATGTCATGTAAATATTATATTTTGGGTATAATGATATTAAGTCCAATATAAATTAATTAGATATGAATCCTATGATGGATATGATTCATGATCTAACCTAATTAATCAATATGGGATCTTTTATCTTTCATAACTATATGATATTGTAGTTTATCCTATCAAAGTGCAAATATAGTTTCTTTCATCAGAGAACAAATTGTCAAGTATGATAGAAAGATTTTAAGCTCTTGTCATAAATTTCTTTGTTGTTTTGATGTTTCAAGCACAGTTGATTCATAAATATGCAATTGCATAATTAAAGACAATTAATTTAAGGATTTATCCAATGAAGAATGAGTTAGAATGTATTTACAGCATTTTTCTACCTTATTTTGTAAGAGATGAATTTATGATGATAATTAAGTTATATGTTGATACATGATGATTTAGGAGAATTAGCATTTTGCAACATATTATTATTATTATTTCAAAATTAGGATATATTATATATTTTATTTTATTGATTTGAATAAATTAATAAAATTTTAAATATCCAATATTATAAAAAATGCTCTATAGATAATTTGTTTATTTAAATAGTGTACTAATATTTTTTATTGAAATGCTAACCCAACAATTAATAAATATTATCAATATTAATATTAGGTAAAAGTAATATTGAAAATATTAGTTTATATTGGAAGTTTTGGAAAATATAAATTCCACATTGTAAGTGAATAACTTAGAGATAGTAAAAAAATAAAAGTTATTATTTATATTATTTTTTAAGTTTATAATCATAATTCTTTGACATTTATTAATTTTTTTATTTATTAAAATTTTATTTAGCATTTATGTTAATAATATTAAATAGATATTAATTGAGTAATTCAACATTAAATATTTAATTATGTATACATACTAACCTATTTGTCATTAATCTAATTGGTTAATAGAGTGAAGCAACTTTTTCTTATTTCCCATACAATTCAAAGTGATATTTGGACTAGTTCCTACCAACTTATTAAATTTAACTCCTTTTAACACCTCTAAATTTTAAATAGAGTAATATGAAGGATATATTTTTCTTGTAAATAGTTCTAAAAAAATTAATTTATTAACAATTTAATTTAATTTATTTATAAATAAATTGAGTTAAAAAATTTATAATAGGGAATGGGATGGATTAAAAATAGAGAGTGAAAAATGAATGGGATGGATTAATTAAGAATGGGAATGAAATAAGAAT
Organism: Sindora glabra; assembly: GCA_020226215.1. Classification (NCBI taxonomy): domain Eukaryota; kingdom Viridiplantae; phylum Streptophyta; class Magnoliopsida; order Fabales; family Fabaceae; genus Sindora; species Sindora glabra. Next base: position 85,020,563 of record CM035228.1, read on the forward strand.
TAGGTTATATTCATTTCAATTAAGAATGGGATGGATTAAAAATAGAGAGTGAAAAATGAGTAAAGAAAAACATTTTCAATCATTTAGCATCACCGATGAAAATAACTTATATGTAAAATGGAATGAGAAAGAAGTGTGGGGCTTAAAAAAAATTTCTCACTCCAGTTTTGGAATGAGAACAGAGCCAACTTAGGAAAGCAAAACTTAATGTTTAAAAGGTGGATTATTTCATATCAAGAATTAAAACTCTAGCTATGAATACTAAGATTAATAAATAAATAGGAACTTGACATTTGGCCTCTCTTTAACTCCTTAAATGATTTTTTTTCCTTTGATTGAGCAAATTTTTATATAAGTTTGAATTATAAATTTGTCCCATGTGTTATGAGCTTGGATAGTTCATAGATTAATTAATTTTTAAGAAATTATCCACTAATAATATAAAATTGGTTGATTTGTTATTTAAAAAATATTTTAAATAATTTAATATACTACACATAAGAATTTTTATGCATAAACTAGCACTATTATTTACGAAGATATTTCTTGTGATTTTGGCTTCTATTAATGTATTAGATAACTATATAACTTTCTAAGCCTTTCCATTTTGATTCTCATCTAGCATAAAAAAAACCCAATGTTTTCTGTAAGGTGAGGTCTTCCATACCTTGGTTGAAAATTCAAGGTAGGGATGCCTGTACTAGCAAACCTCTAGGCTTTGGACACGTGACAACAATGTCACTTGAACTACTGACTTACCTTTATTTCAAAACTCAAACTTTAAAAAGTGGATATTGTAGAATGACCCCAGAGAATTTTTAATGGATTGGGTCAATATGAGGCTGGGCCGTAGGAATGGTTCATCGGTCCTACCTTACTCGACCCATCAGGTATTTGCCTAATATATCTGGCCTAAATAAGATCTGCAACTAAATAGGTTGATATTAGATCTGACCAGTAATAGGGAAATGCTTTTCGGGTTTCTGTACTCACCCAGCATTGTTCATTCCTCCAACAGTCACCTTCACACAACTGAGGATTTCATTCCTAATAAACAAAGGCCTTTAATTTATTCATTAAATCGTAAGTCATTATACACCTCTCCATCAGCTAGCTTCATGGGTTCAACTCTGTGTCTCATTTGTCTCATTTTTTTGGTGAGTTGTTCTAAATACATTGCACCTTCTTACTACTTGTATTCATGTATGTTTGATTGTCATTCAAAGACCATCGTACATGTTCATCTGTTCCTTTTCCCCTTTTAAAGAAACTGTGCAATACATTTTGCTTTTGTCACTATAACTAAGTGCTTAATTATCCGTAGTGTTAATATGTATGTGTCTTATAACAGTGTGTGCTTTGTTGATCATGTAATGATGAATTCATCATCAATGATTATGAATCAAAGATGCCCAACCGAAAATGAAATGATTGCCATAGTACTATCAATGATTCTTAAACTATTAGCCAAAAATCCAAGTTTGTTTTCCATTTATTTGTTAGGCCTTTCATCTTTGCAGGACACCTTTAGATTTCCTGGGGACATTGCCATTGGTACATTTTGTATTTTATTTAGTTTTTTCTCTGGTATCATTTACCTTGATTTAATTCTATTGTTAGAATGTTTTTACCCCTTTAAACATCGCATTGGCTTTAGCAGTGTCATAATAACATAGTTCAGAATTAAGCAAATGCAATTTGTCAATTAAATTGAGCCCTGGTTTGCTAATTAAAAATAATTCTTGATATGATTCCATCACTATCTTTGCTTTGAAACTGACTCTGGGCAAGAGTTATTAGCATTCATTTACATGCACAAACAGAGGGAAAAAGATATAACTATTTTGGTTTTGATATAGCCTAGGTTCTATCTCGAAGATTCATCTTTAAAAGTTTGGCTCTCTATAACCATGTTAATATTCATCTTACAAACACATTAGTTAGCATCTACAAGATTAAATGGAATGGGAGGGCAAGATGAAAATGCAAATTAGCCAGATTGGATTTATTTGTGCTTGTCTACTTTTACAACCCATTTTATCCCAATAAACATAGGTATCCAGTAGAATTGCAAGACATCATGTAAGATAAATGTATTATAAAACACCATGCTATATTCACATTAAATTGCACACTCTAATTAATTGAGATTATAACACAATAATTTGTGATCCAATTGTAGTAAAGTCCAATGGGGGGATCTAACATCCTCAAGCATAATCTGGATTCAAAGTGTATTGAAATAATTATTGTTAGTTGAAACAATTGTTTATACTTTCGATGTTTGGTGAGGGTTAGCTTTTAATTGGACCCGTTCACTGTGGAAAGTGTTATGTTGTGCATGGAAAATATAGAGGAATTCTCTTGTGAATGGATTAATTAAGGATAAATAGCATTTCAGCATCAAATGTCAAGTATCCTGCATGTATAGTCTATGGGAACATCTAAGAACTAATTATGCTCAATAAATTACCTTTGCAATGGATCCATGTTTGAAGAAAAAATGTCAAGTAAATTATAAAAAAGAACTAGAAAGATATATGTAGAATGTAGTTTACGAAGTGAACTTTTTCTCTTCCTTTCAAAATGGTAGCTACCTTTTTTAGAAAGATGCATTAGTGAAATATAACATAGGAATCAAAATTCTATTATGGCTTTGTCTAAAATGAACATTAAGATAGCCCCTGGGAACATCAATGTGGGCATTCAACCTCGTGGACAATTGAGGATATACAAACAAAATTAGGTTTTTAGGAGACCATTTAGTGCTGAATTGACTAAAATTTTGCATGTCCAAATAGGGTTCAATAGGAAATATGGGCTTGGAAGATCATTTGGTATTCTTTAAAATGTTATTACCTCAGATTGATAAAGCAGATAAGAAAATGAAGCCACTTTCTCGCAAAGAAACCACCTATGTCTAAAGGTAAAACTAGAATGGCTTGATAGATCAAAACCCAATGTATGACTAAGCAATAACACCGCTAGCATCTTGTGTTCCTGAATCTACACAAGCTTAAGATATTTCCCATGTTTCTGTGATAATATTGATAGGGAACTGTTAATACCCAAGAATGTATCAGATGCACATACAAATGCATTTTCAAAATTGGTAGTGCATTTGTAAGAATATAAATGTCAAGTCATTTTTAAGTATTTTGCTCATATATGTTCATGTCATATATCTTAATCACATGAAATACTCTAAATAATACAAAAACATACATATTCAGGTCATATAAGGTTGGCCATGACTACCATGCCTTAGGTAAAAGGACACTGTAATGTCAACCTTAGGCACATGGCATATTAAAAGTCGTTTGATAGGAAAATTTTCTATTGAAGAGAGAGGGAGAACTTGTGTAATTGGTTTTCTAAAATTTCTATTTTCAACCTAACAGAATTCATATATTAACAAAAGACCTTAATCAAATTAGGTTGGACTATTAATTTATTGAGTTAGGTTTTTTTTTTATGAATTTATCTAAGCAAATTTTTTTTTTGCATGTTAGCGTAAAGAGTTTTTTTCGGCTAACAATTATATAACCTAGAAAAACTTAACAAATATAAAATTTATATATTTTTATGTAATCTTCATTATTCTTTTTCAAGTCTTTCTTATTTTTACATTTATTAATTCAATGATTTTGTTCCCACATAATCTCATCTCTTCCGACCAAATTATATTAAAACGTTTGTATTGGAAACTTATTATATTTTTTAACTCTATTTACTAAACATTACAATTTTACATAAATTTTCTATATAATAAATATATAAAAAATTGTATTTTATTAAATTAAAAGTATAGAGTAAACAATATTTGGTTCCTCATATATAATGATTAGTGAATTCTTTAAAATTTATAATGAATATTATTAATCATTTATTTTTATTTTTGTGATTCTTTTATTCATTTACTTTCAATGTTAAGATGAATAAAGAATGTTAAAGTTGATTGTTAAATCTTATCTTAATAATGTCAAATACATACTTAGTTTTCTATTATATTATTTCTTTTCAATATTTGTTTTTGTTTTACATATAAAGGGAGTGATCAATAATTATAATAAATATAAAAATAAGATATTAATAGTATTAGTTATGAAATTTAAGAGATATAATAACCACTAATTTTATAAATGAAAGGCTAAATATTATGTTTACTTTAAAATTTTAACATAAAGTATGTTTTAAATTTTGTAAACTTTGTGTTTACTCTAAAATTATAACACAAAGTACTTTTAAAATATGCAACCTTATTATAACAAAATTGTAAAAGTGTAAATTCTTCTTATAAAATTGAAGAATTTTACATGCAAATTCCTTTTTTCTCTTTTTGTTTACCCAAAAAGGAAGTAAGTAAGAGCGAATAATATTGACTACCCTCCTAATTATATTCCTTTTCTCTCTATTGTGGAAGCATTATCCTTTATTTAATTATACTCTATGAATTTGTTTAGAACTTCTATTTTTCTTATTAATTGTTTATCTTATAATTAACACAATCATTGCACTAGTGTAAATTTGAAAATAATTTTTGTATAACTATACAAAAAGATTATACTATATATTATCAAATATTAAAAATTAATACCAAACATATAATATAAAATATACTGCATATAACCAATTACTAATAATCCATCAATCAATATTAATAAAGAAGTTATATTAAAGTAGTTGTATTAGTTATATATGTTTCACTGCCAAAATTATTTTATACTATTAATGAATATTACAAAAATAACATATCAATATGAAATTATTTGTAATTAGGAATTATTATCAATAGTTAAAAATTATAATAATATTTTAATGGCATAACAACATAGAAATAAGTGGTAATATAAAATTAATTTACATTTATAATGAATTAAATTTAAATTTATTGTATTATCACCATAATTTTTTTATTTATTAGAAATAAAATATAATATATTTTAATATGAAAATTATTTTCCCATTATTATATAAAAGTTCATTTTTTTTGCTAATCAAAAGTAAAATATAATATGTTTCAATATGAAAATTATTTTTTAGTATACAAAAATTTTCATTAATAAAAAATGTAATGCACCAAATTTACTGTCTATATTAAAAAAATTAAAAGTTATACATACTTGAGAATCGACAAAAAAAATTGGAAAAGAAGAATAATGACATCATGTTACTCGCTTAAGGCAATGGATTGAGTTGAATTATATTTATGGGTATCACTGAGTAGTTCAATAACGGTCAGAAGGCTTAATTCTTCCAGTAAAACTTTTACAACGTGTTTTTTGCTTATTTGCCTTTAAGTACATGCATTCATGAATTGGATTTTCATCCAAGGCATGGAAGAACTCACACAAGTTTCATATGGCACCACTTTTGAGATCTTTTCTCTGTTTTGACTCTTGATTACTAAGACAAAGTCACAGGCTAACAATTTCCTAGCGAAAAAAACAATTTTCACTTGTTAAGTGCAATAGTGAGTTCAATGAACAATTTATATCTATATTTGAAGATTATATTCCCTCTATAGTTACCGTCCAAGCTATTGTGAAAGTTATATTCATGACCATGACCTTTGTGACTATAACAAAGTAAAATTGACTAGATTGATTATGAGCTCAATGTTACAGTTTTTTCATTTCATTTTCCTTTGTAAATTGGTAGTAAAATATGGTAATAATTTACATGGCAATGCGTAGGTAAATTTTAGTTTATTTCATCTCAACAATCTCCTTTTTGTCATTTATGTCTAGGTAGGACTTCTGCAAGATCATGGTCTGTAATGTAAGTGGTCCCAAGATAAATGTAAGTGGTCCTTCATCTGCTATACTGTGTTAATATATTAGCTATGGGAGTGCTATAGTAGATGTAAGTTATGATGGGAACTTGACAGTAAGTGCAAATTGTCCAATTACTGTTATACAAGTTTTCTTATTATCGAGCTATGGATAAATAATAAGGATTGATGTTGGACTTTGGTTCTTATGGATTCCACTAGACTCTCATTCCATGTTATTATGTCGTAGAGTTTAATGTGGTTAGCAAATGCTGTTAAGAATTTTTAACAGCCTACGTGTTTATTATTCAATGAATTGTATGTGATTGGAAGGATTCATGGAGATTCAAACTCATGTTTTTTTTTCCTCATCTTCCCATTTAGTGCATTTATTCTATTTAATGTAAACTTCATTAGTTTTATATTATCTCTGCTAGCCGGCCTACTTCACTTCCACCTACTAATTTCTCAATGCTATGTCAAATGCTCTAAATTCATATGGAATAGGTTCTTAGCTAATACATGTATAAGAAAATATTATTGTGAGTTTAATCTTATTTTTTCCCAAGTTATGTATGTGTTATGTTAGTGATCAAGCTTATTGGTACATAAGAAATGAATAGAATTAACTTTGGTGAAGCAAGAGATGTCATGTGATTGTATTTTGCCAATACATGCTTATCTGCCTTTTTTCTTAGCTTTGAAGCTCAACTTTTATTTTGATTATATATTTAATTTAAAGTATTTTCCTTAATTGACATTGAGAATTAATTGGAACATCACAGTATCTTGTAAATACTACATTGATAGAATTTATGGTATGGGCAGCGAAAGAGTAAGCAGTGTAGGAGATGTTAGCAAGGTAGCCAACCAGAACTAAATCTTGTATGTGAATGGGGATAATGACGAGGAGGTTGATAGGGTTTTCCTAAATTTATCTACAAGAGAGATAATGGCAATAGAATTTGATAGTGAAGAGGTGGCCCATAATTTTTATCGTAGATATCCAACTATAATGGGTTTTTCAGTGAGATTATCAGATATTGGTTGGAATAATAACCATGAGATGATTTGGCGCAAGTATGTGTGTAACTTCGAGGGTGAGTGGGATGCTAAGTACGTTAATAATATGGATAGGACACAAGCACATAAAGCACTATCGAGATGTAATTATAAGGCACCATTGTATGTTCGACTTAACAAGACGATGAACAAATGGTTTATTCACAAATTTGTAGAAGAACATAGTCATCCTTTGATATCATTGAAGCACACATAGTTATTGAGATCAAATAAGTAGATTTCTGAAGCAGACAAAGCAACTATAACCAGCATGTTGTCATATGGAGTGAAGCCATGCCATATAATGGGTTTGATTACTGGGTATTCAGTGGGTTATGAGAATGTTAGTTTCCATAGTAAGGATATGCATAACTACATTTGTAGAGCGAAAAAAAGTGTAACCATGGATGGTGATGCAAATGCAGCCTTAAGTTACTTGCAAGGCCTTAGTAAAAATGACCCTCTATTTCATGTGCAGTACACAACAAATTCCAATGAACGATTAGAACATTTATTTTAGTGTGATGGTGTATCTAGATTGAACTTTGAATGCTTTGGTGATGTCTTGGCGTTTGACTCAACTTACAAAATTAATGAATACAATCTACCATTTGTCATTTTTTCTGGTGTGAATCATTATAGGTAAAGTGTGGTGTTCGGGTATGCATTAATGGCCGATGAGAAGGAAGAAACCTACAAGTGGTTGCTTAAGGTATCTGTTAATGCCATGAATGGAAAAATGCCATGCTCCATTGTAACAGATAGCAATAAAGCTATAAGGAAGGCAATAAAACACGTCTTTCCTGATTTAACTTAGGTTATGTGCTTAGCACCTTGAGCACAATGCGCAAAGCAACGTTGGAGATGTTAACTTCACATCCCAATTTAAGACATGTATGCTAGGGGACATTAACATTGAAGAATTCGAGATGAAATGGTGATCAATGGTGGAACACTTTGGAGTTGCAGAGAACGACTGGGTGCAGAGAATGCATAAGAAGAAAGAAAGATGGGTAGCTGCTTACCTAAGAGGGAAATTCTTTGCTAGCTTGCGAACAATTTCCCGCTGTGAAGGTATGAATTCCACTATTGAGAATTACATAGAGAGAAGTGCCAATCTAGTCGAATTTTTACACCATTTTCAATGAACACTAAGTCACGCAAGGTACAATGAAGTAAAAGCTGATTATAAGTCCTTACACACATAACCTGTGTTAATCACTCCGTTACAGTCAATTGAGAAAGGCGCTGCTTCTATCATAACTAGGGAAGCATTTTTCCTATTCCATAAAGAAATCAAGGTAACTGTAGCATGTGTTGTGATTAACAAAAATCAAAAGACAACAAATATAATTTACTTTGTGAAGAAGTACAGTGGAACAGGAACCATTTAGGAGGTGTGGTATTTCAAGGTAGCGAACAAGTTCAAATGCAGTTGTGGTAGGTGGGAATCATTTAGAATTACATGCTGTCATGTTGTTTGTGTGATGGTTCAAAAGAAAGTCCATGAATTACCAGAGAGTTGTATATTGAAGCGATGGATAAAGAATGCTAAAAGAATTGATGGCACAAATGTTGCATCGAAGAGAGGAAATGAACACATGTATAAGTTGCATTTTGGAGTCCTTCTACAAAGTTGTAGATAGATGTGTAGCCTTGCATCAAAGACTATAAAAGACTTCACAAGCTTGCAGTAGCAAATTTGTAACATTATAAAAAAGTTAGAGGTTGGGCAAGAAAATTTGAAATAAGTGATCGGGGTTGAAGGCCAAGGGTCAAAGTTGGATGAAAGGGTGAACAAGATTCTAGATCCTATTTGTGTGAAGAGTAAAGGGCATCCGAGTTCTTCAAAAGGGCAAAGTACTAAGAAAAGGAGTAGATGTTGTGGAAACTGTCATGTTGAAGGGCATATTTATAAGACTTGTCCTCTGCTCCGTAACTCATAAAGTGGTCCATAAAGCACACCCTATAGTGGTTCTATAGTAGATGAAACTAGACATGGGCTAGACAACATTGAATCTTCAATGGTAATTGTATGAATTTTTGTTTGGCTAACCCTTTCCTTTATCCCAGCAACATTATAGGTTAGTCACTACAGTTGCTAAGAACTTTTCATTGGATTTGCTTGCAGGGTGGTGATAGTGAATTCATTTTTTTTTAAAGACTTAGGAGGTAGTCATCGGTCAAAAGTAAGCACGTGGTGGACAGTGAATGGCATTGAACCAATTGAGGTCTGTATAGTCTTTTAACCTTGTTTACCTTGCATGTTGCAACATTAATATGTGGGTAGGAAACTCTTTATTGATGGATTATGCCTAGCCACGATGGATAACTATTACTGTGTAGGGTGAGCCTTGCGGTAGTCATGACATCAGCACTAAGAGACATTCCACAAGTGGATGAGTGTTTTACTAGCTGAAGCTTTTATGAGAACATACACTTAGGTTGTTCAGTATGTTTCACTTTCTTAGCACCAATTTACAGCTCCAGTTTAGGACTCTATGCATTAAAATGACATTTAGTCCAATATTAATCTATCTTTTGAATTAATATAGGCATGTGTTGTGGTTTGGCCACCTTGGAGATGCTGAATATGCAAGTTGTGTATACTATCAGACACATTGGATGCCTCTAATTATAAATAGTCATTTTTTTGTGCATTGATTAAGTTCTTCTCTTCCTTTTCCATCCTCTCTCATCTGATGAGTCATGTCTATTACAATTGCTTGTTTAATTGTGCAATTTGTTAATTCTGCTGTAACGTTTCATGCTTGCTTACCTTTGTATTGACTCCAGTTGAGAGATGTCTGAAGATATACAATACTCTAGTGTTGATCTTTCCATAGGGTCACAAAATTTTAACTTTTTGTTGTATTTCCTGCTGGTTATGTGTTGGCGGAAAGTAAGGCATGCAATAACTTGATGGTAAATGCATTGAATAATAATTAGCAAAGTTTTTAAGTGTTGGTTAGAGAAATATCAAATTAGTTATGACTTTGATATTCTTTGGCTCACTAATTAATAAGAAATCTAAGATGGTAGACTTTCGTTGCAAATTTACTGTTCCAAGCTAGCTATGGTATACCTATCACATTCATGTAAAATATAGAAATGCAAAATGGTTTCTCTGCACTCTTTGCCATGGATTTGTTTAGTTCTATCGCTGATAATGCTGGAGGAATTATAAAAATGATATAACAGGTAGTCTTTAGCTTAATGTTTGAGTTTTGTTTCTCAAAATTGGCCCACATTGATAAATACCTCACTGTATGTGCGTACCTTGCAAACCTAAAGTGTTCTAGATATCACTGATGTTCTACCTGCAGCGCAACAGATAACCATTGCTACAATCAAAGGGTTTGTCATTGGTACAACATTTGGTGCATGTTCCCTAGTTTTTAGTGCTTGTATGTGTGAGGTTTTTTTACTTGCCTATGAAATCAAATTTCTACTAACAGTAGGCACAAAATAACAATTGTCCAATTCTAAAACTAATACACTAGGTAAAGATAAATAATAAGTCCTTACAGCTAATGCAGCAACTCTTGCTCCATTTCCAACGCGCAAGTCCACTTCACCTTTGGCTAATGATCTACTTTCTTTAAGATCCTGCACATTTACACAAATGTGAGTACCACATCCAGTATCTAATACCCAAGATGTAGAAGTAGATAAATTAACCTCTATAACATAAATACCTGAGTTGGAAGTCCCACTTTCCTTTTGCTTCTTAAGCTCTTCCAGGTAAATTTTGCTAATTTTGCTTCCAATGTCCTGGTTCTTTACAATGGAAGCATTGCCCTTCCTTGGCCACGCCACCTTTGGGCTTCAGTGCAGAGAAACTTGACTTGGACTTTCCATCAGTCTTGTCCTTTTTCTTTTTATTCTTGGCCTTAGACTTGCCTTTTCCTTTGCCCTTTTGAACCATCATAATGGAATTGGGCTTGGACTTTTTCAAGTTCTGATCAGCAGTTCTTAACATGTTAAGCAGTTCAGGCAAAGTCTTATTAATTTCATTCATGTTGTAATTCATGACGAATTAACTATAGCTCTCAGACAACGATTGCAGAACTATATCAGTAGCCAATTTTTGTTGCAAAGGAAAACCCAATCTTTCAAGGCTATTGATGTACCCAATCATTTTAAGCACATGTGTAGCAACGGGTGTTCCTTCAGCCATCTTACACTGAAACAATACTTTAGATACATCATATCTCTCATGTCTTGCTTGCTCTTGGTAGAGCTGTTTAAGGTGATCAATCATATTGAATGCCTCCATGTTCTTATGTTGCTTCTGAAGCTCAGAGTTCATGGTAGCAAGCATGAGACAACTGACATCCAGAGCATCTTCTAGATGCTTCTTATAAGCATCCTTTTCTGCTCGAGGAGCATTAGCAGCAGGCTCATCTGGAGTAGGTTGCTCTAGGACATACTATTTTTTCTCATGCTTAAGGACAATCCTCAAGTTTCGATACCAATCGAGAAAATTCATCTCATTCAGTTTATCCTTCTCAAGGATAGATCGCAGTGATAAATTTGATGCATTTGATGCTATGGTTATCTACAATAGAAAAATATGCAAAATGAGAATCATGTATTTTATATATTTAATAAGGTCTTTTATTAAATAATACTCCCACTATTTTTCTCAAAATAATAGCCCTCACTATTATTTCAAAAAATCATAGCGTTTGAGATTTTCTAATGGGTCAAGATCCATATTTCACCTAGACTTAAGTCAGCTTTGGTTGATTACTCAAGTTTTGGCTATTTAGGTAGGCAACTCCTTGCCAATTACATCTTATGTAACTCTTGGATAGTTAGGTGAACAACACTTGTTCAAATCCATCTTATGGACTTACGCCCAACTCCATGCCTCTAGGCCCCCAATCCTATTAAGATGGCCTAGTTAAGTCAAAAACTCAATTATTGGCATTTAGATATCACTATTATCCTATCGTGTCTCACCAAGATAAACTAGGCACTTTGCTTTGGCAAACCTACCTTATCTTGATCAAGGCCTTGACAAGTACCATTCATTGGAAGGCATCACTTTTATTACTGACTTAATATTTGCATTGAGGGATTTAAATGTCTATTTTAGATCTCACCATTATTTGCCATCCATACATGCCTATATCTAACATATCATATACATTAATATAAAGCATGCAATAAAGCATAAAATAAATGTGCATAGTTATGGCCTAACTATATTGGTTTTCCCAAGCCAATGAGAAAACCAAAAGGTCAACCTAAGGTAAAGATATCTTCTTTAAGCATCTTCCACGGTTGTCCTCATATTGATTTTGGCTCCTTGTCTCCATGGCAGCAAGCTTCAGGCTTAAACATGTTGTACATTTGAAAGTAAACTATTCTAACTTTACAATACATAATGAAGGAGAAAACTCAAGTTACATTCGAGAGGAATAAGGTGAGAGAAAGAATGTACAACTAGAATTTATGGAGAAAGGCACGACACACAGGCCGTATTTAATTACCATAAAACCAAAAACAATAAATGAAAGATAACCATACATTATGGTGTAAGGGCCATAATTATGCATCATGCAGCAAACATCACATGTAAGCATACAAACAACCATAGGTATTCATTAAAATTGATCTTGTTTCCAATTTTAACTTGTTTAAAATTAGAAGGTTATGAAAAGATTGATTTAAAACGCAGCTTAGATTTAGGCTATCAAATATTGTGCTACGCAGAGTTAGTACGGCGGTCCCGTTTTTATGCATCTTACATTCAAAATTTTGAAGACTTTCGGGCAAAATCCAGAAAATTTTGAATGCTTCAGTTTCTGTATTAACCATTAAAACAATCGACCAAAATTAGAATTTATCAAGAACCCTAATTCCAGAACTGTTCCGAAATCCTACTTCTTGATGTTCCGCCATATTAACTTAAACATTAGTCCATGTTTTTGTTTAATTTAATCTCATTAAACAAAACAAAATACATACATCACATGTATACGATCAAACATGTTTTTATTCGAATTTTAATCTCATTAAAATTGAAACCTTCATCAGCTACGTTTCCAGTTTTTAATCTCATTAAAAACGAATCATTAATTATGTATGTTTCAATCTAATTTTAATCTAATCAAAATCGATTCATTAACATACAAAATTACATTGATCCAGAACCCTAATTGCATCATGCATGATCTGATTAAACACGAATTATCCAGATTTAAACGCATAACACAGAAAACTAATCTATGTATTCACAAGCGGCTCTGATACCACTGCTGGAAATCGTGCATCATACATGCACAGCGGAATAAAAGTTTTGCACGATTTCCACAAAGGATCCATGTGAATTAAGAACGCCATAGATTAGGGATTAGGGTTTATACCTTTCGGCCAAAAATCTTCTGTCCGCTACACAGCAAATCTGATCTGCTTCTGTCCGTTTTCCAACCCAATCTATTCTCCAAATCACGAACCGGGATAGAAACCAGAAGATTAGATCACCAATGCAACGTTTAATGTGGCTGCACCTCTATGGTATCCACACGAACCCGTGAATCACCGATGAATGTCCACATAAACACCGATTGGAATCGATCTTCTTTCACCTCGTAGTGCTAGCTACGCCTCTTCAGGGGTTTTAGTTAAGGAGAGGTGCTAGGGTTTTTCTATGCCTTTTTTGGGGTGCGTGAATAATGACAGTAATCCTATTATTATTACCCAACAAGCCTATTTAAATAGGTGCATAGAAAAACCTAACCTATTTGGGCTTTATTACATGTACAATTATAGGCTCACTATTGGGCCTTATAATTATAACATGAATTCCTAAATATTAAGCCCAAACAATTTGGTCCATTAATTTTAAATTCACTAGGCTCTAAGTGTGCGACCCTATAGGCTCTCATTACGTTGGCAATGACCATTAATCATATTAATGATCATAAACAATGATTGGTGTCTAGCAACACATCATTGTTACCCAAGTAATGAGAAAGTCGGTGATTTGACTAAACCTTTACACATGATCATCACTTATGTCCTTTTGTCCTATACATCTAGATTGAGCACGAGACATGGACCGTGTCATTCCCATATAGCTCAATCTTAAGGTTTCTTGATTCCTAAGTAAGCTAACTGAAACAAATGTAATCACATCCCATGTCATTTCATATGAGCATGGCCATGCATTTTCTCAGCTTTACTTAATCAAGGGGCCCATAGATGTTACTCCTGTTATATAGGAGGGACAAATCCCATCTTGATCACACAAATCCCTCCGCATGATATGTGACATATCCAATATCTACCCTTACATTCACTCAACCATTAGTGACATAGAATAGTATCAAAATATGAAACTCACATGTAGGGAACCTTGGCGATCTCAGGTCAAAGGACCATATTAATAATTATCACTAAGAACCACTTATGACACTCATATAACGATCCATGTAGTATTCTTAATATGGGTCGGTCCAGTATACAAGTTCTCTAACTTGTACTCATGTGTAAACTTAATATCCCATATAAGTCTTCACACATGCTAGTCTTAACATATCAAAGCAACCTAATCCACAATGATATATGACTAGGGACATTTAAGAATACAATTATTCTAAGGTTATTATCATAATTGAATATATTACGCAGACAATATATATAATTATAATAATTGAAATTGCCATTAAAATAACATGATTCAAAATTACAATCACCAATATAATTAGTTTTAGGACATATACACTAACATGGTGCATGTTCCCTAGTTTTTAGTGCTTGTATGTGTGAGGTTTTTTTACTTGCCTATGAACCTTTTAAATAGATGTGCATTAGAATCCACCTGTTCCATATCATTGGAACAGGTATAACTGCCTATACTGGCTGACAAATGGGAAGCAGGCATATGGCAAATATGAAACCTGAAAGGCGAGGTTTACTTTCTTCTGTTCAAGGTGCAGTTTTTTTCCTGCGAACGGGGATAATTTAAAAATAACCTCGACGAATTTATCAGTGAATGGAGCCGATATCAAAGCCTAAATGTGTAGATGCGTCATAGGCTTATAAATGAAGAACACAAAAACACATATAGATAAACGTAAAATATACATGAATTAAAATTAAATATTTATATAGTAATATTGGAATGTTAGATCTGAAATGTTTAGTGATATAATCTTAAATTCTTGATAAAGATCAAAATGTTATTTCTTATTTGTTTTATTGTATGATTATTTTTCTTTTTATGTTAATTTTTATTATTCATATATCAAGTATTAATATTATTAAGTAGTATAGATATAATATGATATTTTTTATTTTACAAATATTTTAAGTAATTTAAATATTTAACTTAATTAAATTACTTAACTATATATATATTCTACTTTTAAATATTATTACTTTACAATTCACTCAATATTTCATCCCTTTTCATTTAGTTTATTGCATGTTTTAAATTTTTTTTCATTCCTATTATTTATAATTTAAACATTATTAATATTACTAAATATTATAAACATGAATTACTTAATTACATAATTATTTTTTAACTCTTATTATTTTATAATTCGTACTTTTTTTCTTTTTTCTTTTTTCTTCAATGACATGTTTTTCTTTTTTCTTTTTTATGTCCACTCTTATTATTTATAGGATAAATATTAATATAATTAACTATTACAGATAAAATATAATATATTTAATTATTTTAAATTTTTAAATAAGTTAAATATTTAATTTAATTGAATTACTTAATTTTTTATTCTATTAACTATTATTACCTTACAATTCATGTGGTAATACCACTAAATAATTTAGATATAAGTTAATATATTTTTTATTATAAAAATATTTTAAATAAGTTAAATTTTTAATTTGATTGAATTGTTTGATTATATATTCTATTTTTAAGTTTCAATACTTTATAGCTTATACAATAATATTACTAAGTAACGTAGATATATGTTGATATATTTTATTTAATTTTATTATAAAAATATTGTAAACAATTTATTCATTTAATTAAAATGAATTTTGTAATTACATATTTATTTTCATCCCTTATTATTTTATTTCTTTTCTTTTTATTTGTTCCACAATATAATTTCTTTCTTTCTTTTTCTGTTTCCACTTTTCCTATTATTTATAACTTAAATACTAATATCATTAAATATATAAGCATACCATATTATATTTATTTTTATTATTAATATTTTAAAAAAATTAAAATTTTAATATAGAAATACTTAATGCATTAATTAACTGCACGTTCTCATTTTTAAGAAAAAATATTAGACACAAACTTGTATTATGTAAAATGAAATTAATATTTACATAGTAATATTAGAATGTTATATCTAAATTATTTAGTGATTTAATCTTGATTTATTCTTAAACAATGAAATAATATTTTTACTCTTTTCATTTGATCTATTGTATAATTTTTTCTTATGTTAATTTCTATTATTTGCTGTTCAAATACTAATATTATTAAATAGTATAGATATAATATAATATAATATAATATAACATTTTTACTTAAAAATAATTTAATTATTTAACTACACATTCTATTTTTAAATATTATTATTTTATAATTCACTCATTATTTCTCACCATTTTATTTACTTTATTGCATGTTTTTCTTTTTTTTTACACCTATTATTTATAACTTAAATGTTACTAATATAACTAAATATTATAGTTATAACATAATATATTTTATTTTTATTATAAAATCTTAAATAAATTAAATCTTAAATGAATTGCTTGACTATGTAATCATTTTTTAATTCTTATTATTTTACGACTCATACACTATTTCTCTTTTTATGTATTCAATTATATATTTTTTTTCATTTTTGATATTAACTTTTATTATTTACAAGTTATTAGACATGTAAAATGGATTACAGGCCTATATACTTCATAGATTTCTTGTGAATATAGGGTAGAACGGATTTCTCATTTATTACTCGTTTTAAGTGCAATTTTATTCGAGTAAGCACATGCATGCTCAAACTTATGCTGACAAGCTTACACATATGAAATATGCTTGTAGCATATATCATATTTTTTAGTCTTTTTATACTAAATGCATGTTTTAGGACCAAAAAATTAAGTCTTTATACTCACTCAATATGGTCTAATTATATTTTTTTACTATCCATTCATAATAAGTCTACTATTTATTAAAATAATAATATAATAAATTTAAAATTTAATACAAACTACCTATAGGTTTATTAAAATTTAATATGTGAATCCTAATATTAAGTAATATAGGGGTTAATACACATACTTAAATAATTCAATTAAATTAGATTTTTAGCTTAAATAATATATTTCTAAACAAATAAAATATATTATATTATATCTATATTATTTAGTGAGATAGTGTTTGAATTATAAATAACCTAAGTAAAGTAAAAAGTAAAAATTGTAATGAAACAATTAAAAGGAAGTAAAACAATATATAATTATAAAGTTTTGATAAAATTGATTTACAATTAATTTGAAATATGACACTTAGAAATTAATATAAAAAATATTAACATATTTTAAATTAATAAATTTAATTTTAACTTTAAATATTTTTTATAAATAGTGTTATGCCATTTATTTATAAATAGATATGTAAATAATATTTTTCAAATGAAACAAATGAAGTTTGAATAAAATCCCATTGACACAATAAAAAATTATAAGGTAAAACAAGTACCATAAAGATATGTGAGTAGTTAATAAAATTCTTAATTTTATTGTCTGTAAGCTTATTTATCTTTAGGCTTTATACACAATTAGACTACACCCACAAGCAATATTCCATATATGAGTAGATGTGTATTAACAAATAGTATGAAAAGTTCTTCTTATCTATAGAAGTGTGTATTAATAATTTCTCATGATGATTTATGCAAAGTAAGATTTCTTAAAAAATTTTATTTTCTTCATTTTAATTAAAATTTTCTTACTTCTTATTTTACTTTTACAAATTAAATTTTATTTAAAACTAATTAAATTATAATTATTAATCCAATAATGTAAATTGATATTACTATAAAAATAAAGACCTCCTCAAACGAAAATATAAAAAGGAGAGCACAAAATGCCTCTTTTTCAAAGGGGGTGTCGTAAAAATAGTTTCAAAAGCTTCTTCTTTTTCACATGTACGTTGAGTGTGAATACTCATCGCCATCATTTATTACCATGCAATAATTATAATATATCATTTTAAAAATCATTCTTAATTTTAAATTATTCAATTTTATTTTATCTATATAATATTATATAAATTAATAAATTTAAATTTTAAATTTAATAGTTTATTATAATATGTCAAAATTTGTCCTTCATTATTGTTATTATTAGAAATTTTCTAATAATAATCTAAAGGTCATATTTAGAAATTAATAAATATTTCTCATTTATTATCATTTTTAATTTTTTAAAGGATTTCATAAAATAATATTAATTAAAAATAAATCTAATGTATTTAAGAAACAAATTAATAATTAATACTATTTTATAAGTTTTTTAAAAAAATTAAAAATAATAACTAGTAAAGAATATTCATTGATTCTTAAATATAAACTATAAAAATACGATTAACATTATATTATTTTAAAATTGATAGGACTTATATGGCCTACTTAATAAATATCTTTATTAATATTGTGGACAGCTAGTAGTTTTTTAATCTCCAAAATTGAAAATAATTATTATTATCTATTTAGAATAATGTTAACTACAGTATGATTTAATAACAATATAATTAATATTAAATTATATTTAATATTTTTTATTGTTTACAATAGTATAATTGATAAAATATTAATTTAAATAAAAAAGCCAACATAATAAATTAACACCCAACCTAATTTAATTAAGATCTTTCACTATTGCATGAATTCTTATAGGCTAAAAGCATAAATCTTAAAAGATTAATTGCATTTCAAGTTACCTATTTTTCTGCATCAAGAATTTTGTTAGTCCAATGGTTTTTCATGTACCACATGTTCTAGGTTGTGATACCTGTCCTTTTACCCAAGGCATGGTAGTCACAGCCTTGGATAATGGCTAATTGTTTATGTCTTTTTTATTATACATTTCTCTTCATATGTATGTTCTGATTGAGTATCAGGTCTATATTACATTCCCTAAGGTAATGATTGCTGGGCTACTGGGTTCCATGCTTAATCTCCTTTTCAGTGCCTGGGCACATTTTGATACTGGCAGAAGTGCAGAATAGGTTGTTGGTGAAGAGAGGAGGTAATTCACTAGGAGACCAAGTATAATGGTAGGTTGAGCAAACTAAGTTCACTTTAATTAACCACATTAATTAATTTTGATTAGTTTAGGGTTAGTATTATTTAATTTATGCAGCATCTTTGCCTAGGCATCTATTGGCTCAATGTAATTTTGAATGTTGAACCCGTGTTCTAGAATTAGCATCATTGAATATATGTGCACTAATAAAAGCTAGACCACTTAAACATATCTTTCAAAGTCCTTAAAGGAGATAATTGCTTCTTCACCACCAACCTCCAAACCTCCATCAAGGCCACTACTAACATTATCCCGTTCAATTCATCCACGGTTTGTGATGAGTACAGAATGGTCCTCGTACCATTACCTTAATGTTTTGCCTTCATACAGAATCCTACTTCACCCTTTTCACATTAATGACCAGAGCAATGACACTTTTGTGTTTCAATTCTAACATCAATGTGCACATTATATTAATTAATTTTCTTTTTGGCTCATGATTTTACAGTTTGTTTATTCACTTTGATGTGTATTATTGGTCATTACCCGCTACTCTGGTTGAAATTGATTAAAAGTCACCAAGACAAGTTATGGCAATTGTTCATGCATCCAATTTTTTTCATCCAATATTACTAATAACTTCAACCTAAAGTTTGTAGATAGAAGAACTATAGAGATGTTCATGTTAGCCAAATTTAAGGATGAAGGCTGGGGCATTGAAGATATCTAAACCCGAAACCACACGTATCACCTTCTGATGACAAAGGGTTTAATGGTTTCTACTTCTTTGCACTTGGAAGCAAGTGACTTGATGTATTTTGCAAGGTCAGTGTTTATATATTCATATTCTCTCTTGCAAAAAAGGCACTCTAACTAATTTCTCCTTTGTTTACTACTTGATAAAACTTCTAACTTTACATTACTGAACTTCTTATTTTATACAATAGATCATCAGGGGCTTCAAGTAAATGGACATGTGTCAGGGGTTTATTCATAACTTGAAAGTAATATATGTTATTCTTTGTACACAAGTTCATCATCATGCATGTAATGCACCCAAGAAAAGGCTGATAGGTGTCCCCGACTATACACCAATTGAGGAAAGGAAGGTGATGCCTTGGAAGATAACAATTCTAAATAGAGGACAAGGGTTCTAAGCAAAAAGACCTATCCCTAACGGCTTCGTTGAATCAAACTCCCATTGCATATGTGTATAGGCTCCAATAAGGGCACCTATAGAAATCCACTCTTGGCTTGTTGGAGAGTGATTTTATCTCTATGTCAGGCTAATGGATCGATGAGTCCTTTATAGTATCCTATAATGTTTTTGTTAGTGAAGATACATTAAAACTTGCTAGGTGAATCCTCAAAGGAAAATTATAATGTATAATTGAGTTAGAAACAATATATATGATGTAACACTTCATTGAATTCAATGAAATAAATGATTGACTTTCATCATATGGAATTACTCTAGACCCCGCTTCACAAGATTGTGCAGTAAAAAGATTTACCTTAGTTAATTATTTAGTCGCTAATTATACCTCAATTATCTAGTTTTTTCTGCAAGCATGTGTAGTAGGCTTTATCTCAGTTTATTAGGCCATATGCAAGAACACATCTCGTGATCTTGGACACGAGGTCAGTTAAAAACCACTCGTGCTAGCCAGAATGGCAAACCTCACATTGAGAAGCAAGCATGTAAAGCAAGATAATAGGGAACCAGAAAGGATAAATATACAAAATCGATCATCAATTTAATCATTTCATATTCATAAATGATATTCACATGACACGACCTGGTGAGTTTCATATTGACTTTGGTTATGTTTAGCTTACAAGCAATACAACCTACATCTTACATGCCATCTTTGCAAACTCATGTGATTAAATTAGCAAAATTTGCCAGCACATCAGCATTTGTCCACCAGAGTAGGCTAAAGAGGTGCCTAAGTAAAAATTAGTCAAGAATCAAATTAATGCTTGGAATCCAAAAGGAGTTTATGAGTCACCCTTGATTAGGCGCAACTAAAAAGGAAGCTTATTAGATGCAAGTGACACGAATTATATGACGACAACAGAAACAGTCTTCTAAAGCTCAAACAAAATTTTCACACAGTAATCCCTGCTTCTCCCCTATGATCCTACCCAAAGTGCATAGTAATACATCCCATTCACATAAAATAGTATAATTACTTTTAAGTATAAACGTGGCATCAATTATAACAAAGTTCCATGGTTACAGGTAGGATAAAAGAAAGAGTATCAATCAGCATTGAAACTCCCACTACAAAATGTCTTCAAATCCTCACATCTCAAGCCGCCATCCTATAGTGTAGTTAGCCCCGACAAAAATTACTCCAACCACTTCCATGTTCACTTTTCCAGCTCTTACACTAAAGAACATGGCAACTTTGGAGCTTCATATCTAGATACCGTTCGTATGCCTTTAACACAATTTCATCTCCAAGCATGTTATAACCATTGATAACTAGATCCAATGCCAATCGCATGCAATTTGCATTGCCCTTCACCTGGCAGACATTGAAACATGATCCGGGTGATGAAATAACTAGCAAGGGATAAGACACGTTGTGATAAGGGATAATGTTGTATACCTCAACATCCTCCAACTTCCAGAACAATGACAGGGACATCCACTCTGCACCCCAAACCTCGTAATTGTACCTACACCAATTAAAGGGTTATGTCACCATAGTATAATGCCATGAACTATATCATAGACTCTTAAGCACACTCACTCATTATCCTCACTATGCAGTTGTGTTAGTTTATTGATAGGGAAATCTCCAATACGGTGCAAGGTAGTGGTACTACCATTGAAGTTGTCATTCCTGAGCAACTCTTCCATGAATTTAGCCTGCATCAAAATGGTTAACCCTTACAATGGACTAACACCTAACATAATAAAGATTGACATAAACTTCAGCTAACTCACCACAACACTGATGGATTGTATCCTTGCACCTTCTTTACTTGCATTCGGTAAAGAGTCAACATAAACAATTCGTTTCTCTGCCATTAGAATAATCATGAAAAACCAGTGGTCATTATAGACATTCATTGTTATATAAATCTGCACCAAATAGGCTTCCAGGTTAGGCATTTCCAATATTCACACCAACCAGTATTCAAAGTTGACTATTCCTAAATTGCTTGCCTAGTTTGGGACGACATCCGACATAAACCACACCCTGTACCCATTCAAGACATCCTTGATGCTTAGGTTCTTGTCCAAAAAAATTTTTTTATGTTCAATTCCACATTGTTAATGCAGTAATTGTGCAGCACCCATACCATTGGAAATAAGGAAGTAAGGCAACGTACCGAAAAATGTGGTGGCAAATACCATGCAGTGGCCTTCCTTTCACATCTATCAACTATGGTCAATCTATTAGCTACCAAGGTCGGAACCTAAAAGACAATGCTACTTTTAGGAGTTCATGCAAACATAAGTAAATTTCCTCATCTCACAACACTCACAATACTCATATTCTTACATCACCATGTACCCACTGTCCAGAAGCTAGAGAAAACATCACGTCCCTAATGGCAAATGCATTGTTACAATCAACTAGAATCTCCCTACATATGTTAAACAAATTCATGTCCGAAATAAGCTTTCCATTAAATAAGAAAACTAACTCTACTGTTCAAGTACAAGAAGTAGAGCATATGCAAATGAAGTCACTCTTTTTAATACGAACTCTTTTGGGAGTTCACGTGAAAAAATATATGATGTCAAAGCTAGCTCTGTTGTATTTAACCTCATAGCCTTCATAGGTTAGAAGATAAGGTCAAAGTTCTGTACAATCCAACAATAGTGGTATTACTTATCAGTTAGTATTCATGGGCAAACTGTTGATATAAATACATAAATTCATTACCTTAGTCAGTGCAAACTTATCATTCATTTTCTCCTTACCTTTTGTCAATGTAGACCTTGAATAGTGGAACTTAGCTAAAAATTTCCCTGAATCGATATTCTCCCTCCCCATGAAAGCAACAAATTTAGGGCTACCTTAAAATAACTTCCTGCCAATCAAGGTGTTAGTCATTGGCTTCCTACGCCTGAGGTCATATTCGTGTGTCCTCTACTACATATACAGGAACAAAAAACTCTCAATCTTAACACCACATGTCCCCCAAAGATAGTGATAAAGCATAAAAAGCAATAAAAAAAAAAGATAGTGACTAACCTTATCTGCAACTTCAACCTTATAGTTACTGCTTCCATCTGATGCCCCTCTATGATTTTTTTTTTACTGATGCTAATCCCTCTAATAGAGGTGCGCAGTCTAACTTATCCATGATGTATGAGTCAATGTCCCAAATGTTCACCCGAGGATTTTCAGGAGTTTGATCTCCACCAATACTCTTTGCAGACACAATAGAAGATGTTACTTGGAAAGGTCGGTGGACAAGGGTATGGAGAACCTTCAACTTGGTGAATAACTTCAGAACCTCAATCTTGAAGTCTTACATAGTGGTTGCGTAGTCCATCATAGTATCACACATCTTTACAAAATCTCCTTTTAGACAGGTAACAGTTGCTTCCACACTTAACAGTCGAGTCTCCATATTCTGTCAGTGTAGAAAAGAAACCTCTTTAGAAGGATACCTTATATATTCTCTGGTTTGTTACAATAAATGCAACCACACATTAAAGCATTTAGTTAAACATTCTCCCCTATTATAAATGCAAACACAGTCATTGAGTTTCACCCATAGCTTAGTAAGGAAGAAACACAAATGCATTTATTGAACACTAGTTGACAGTAGCCATTAATAACAAATAGAATGAAAAAGCCCATGCATTTTAAGTATGCACCAGTAGTAATATGGAAGGATTTTTCTGGGAACTCACACTTAGTTTTAGTGTTTTCTACCTTTCCTCTATGTCTATGATCCACCGCTTCATTGACCTTGATCCTTTTTGGCAATCCATATGTAGCTATTGATGTGCAAGGTTGGAGGCTCGCAATGGAAGAAGGAGGTATACAGTTTGCCGCTGTCAAAATATGACTCTTACCAGAATGGTAATAATACTCTACACACCCCAACAACATGACTTAGCATCTTGGTTAATCAATGTACGACCACCATTCGATTGCCAAGGTTTGTATAAGATGCCTGTCCTTTTTTGGAAGCCAACTCCTCTCTACAAGGTAATAAGGAGATGTACTTAACTCCCATTCTACACTAGTCAACCTCACTCCATCTTGTAGC
This sequence comes from Sindora glabra, assembly GCA_020226215.1. Lineage (NCBI taxonomy): Eukaryota > Viridiplantae > Streptophyta > Magnoliopsida > Fabales > Fabaceae > Sindora > Sindora glabra. Next base: position 85,044,906 of record CM035228.1, read on the forward strand.
ATTTAATACATGTCACCGGGTGGAACCACCTGCAATGTTAGAATCTAACGGGATTGGAATGGCACTTGAACAAGACAGCATAAAAGTCGTGGTCCTCACATTATTTGCAACTAGGTGGTAGTCTTGCTACACTCCCATGGTCCTTCCAATCTTAGTGCAATTCATTCACAAATATATGTCAATCACAAACCTCTAGTTCATAATTAGGTGTCACTCACAAAATATAATATAATATATAATCTTACGTATTTAAACACGATGACTAAAACAATAGTAAAAAATTACTGTCCATTCACTCTTGATAATCGTAGAACATGTGGTACGACATTTTCATGGTGTTACTCTGTACACATTCAATTATAAGTATGTTTATGTTTGAATATATAAAATTTGTAAAATCCTCACGAACACTGTCTTTATTAAAAATTTAGCTCATTTATCACATTCTATGACAAAATAGAACATATCACACTATATCTACAGTACTTCATCGTATTGGTATACAATCAATGATAATTGACCTTAAAAAAATCGAACAAGGATGCAATGAGGCATATTAATTAGGAGAAAAAGGAGAAACATTGGGTAAGTTGCAAGGTAAGATGGGAATTAGAAAACTATATAGTTCAATATAAACAAGTAAAATAAATTTTAAAGTATTTAAGGCATTCTTATAATTAAAATATAATATATCTTGCATAGTGTGGAGAGGAAAGGCTACTAGAAGTATTTTTCCTTTCTAACAAGAGCTGTTCAATAAAAACCACAATACATTAGCCTATAACATATATTGGTCGCTATTTGACATTACAATGAGGAGTTTAAGTATTATGTTCACTTTACTAACTTCACCACAAAGCTTCTAACATTAAGCACTGGAGAGCAAATATAAATAGAATAAATAAATACACCGATCTACTTTGCTAAGCTAATTCTAGTGTTGTTCAGCACTAAATATTTATAGGAAATAGCACCATTGTTATTGTATATCACAATGGGTACACAACTTAACATATAAGTAATGAAAGGAATATAAGAAACTAATGGAAAGAATTTATTTTGTAGCACGATCAAATGCACTAATTTTTGTTAAGAGAATTTGATATTTTCAAATTTTATTTTCAATTAATTCCTTCATCTACAATGTTAAGGTCTTGAAAATACAAATCACTCCAATACACTAAATGTGTAGCATAAAAATTCTTTAAAAGCAAGGCATATATTCTCTTTGATAGGAACACATTAAATTTTTCATAATTTAAATGAAAATATCTCTTTATCAGCATAGAAATTATTTTTTGTTGTAAAAAACATCAATATAATTATTAGTGAGTCAAAAACTATGCTTGTATGAACAAAAGAATTTTAGAATTCATAGAACTTAATCGCTGACACCGCTATTATTATTTCCAACAACACCAGTATCCATACAGTGTCATATTTGAATATATACTTGGTGCATTTATTTTAAAGTTTGGCTTGGAGATAACTATTTAACTAGTGAATGTGTGATTTGGATAATATGACTTAACTTACATTTCAATTGTGGCGTCTGGAAGAATACCTATAAAAATTTAGCAACTTAGTTTTAGAAACACACTAGCAATAAAAAAATTAATACTGATCATATCAAAACTCTGTTAAATTCCCATTTAATCATAGTATATTTAATTCCAGCTATATCCTTAGAAAAATGAGGTAAAAAATATTGACAAAAGTTAAATAAATCTAACTGGTCTTAACATTGAGAATTTTTTCTAGGAGGACAATTGAGGTTTATTATTTACATTCACATTGTCAGGGTAAAAAATAGTAAATTTATATTAACAAGTTATCTTCTTCTCCTACTCTAAAATACCTATCATCCATTACTCATCAATTTACCAAATGTACAGGGTTAGGATCCCTATAGTAAACCCTAATGCATTATAGTCATGGTCATATCTTTTACATAAAATTAGGATGTATAATTAAAATAATTAGTTCAAAAAAGCTAACAATAATTTAGAAAGAAAAATTTTGAATGATTTTCAATGTATTCCATAATATCAATGTCTAAATTATAAACAGTGGAAGTGAACAAAATTAAATTTTGCAGTAAATTAGCTCAAGAGAAGGAAACAACTTATGAGGTGTTTAGTGCTTGAAAAATTCCAAGAAAATGTTTAAGTTTCCAAATAAATTAATTTTACTTCAATTCTTATAATTATTTGGGTATGATATACTATGTCCTTGTGAGATTTGGTTACATCTTTCTACCATCCACGTTGTTTGTGATGTTAATATCTAATCCATGAATGACATTACTAAACATAAAAATAGAAAGCACAAAAACAAGAAATCAAATGAATAAAAAGAGACAAATGTGAATGCTAATATTAAGCAACGTTAGGGTTAATACACACACACTTAGATAATTCATTTGAATTAAGTTTAAACCCTAAACTAGATATGTCTACGGCCAGTTCTAAGGTGCCCAGGGGGTTTTGGAACCCTGGGCAACGAGGGCAAAATTAATCCATTAGATTAAGTTAATTTAAATAGAACCACTTAAATTAGAAAATATTTTTATGAAAAAAGAAAATTTAAAAAGAAGGATGATAAATTATTAAAATTTAAAACCGACCCCAAAATAAGCTTTTGTGTTGCTTATTGTTTGCTAACAGAGCAACAACATAACAATGGTATTGTGGATGATAGTATGATCAAAGACTATGAAGGAGATCAGAAAAGAGGAATGACTAATTTTAGTGTCCAGATGCAAATAAACAGCAACTTCTCCAAAGTTGTCATATCAATAACCTTTGGAGGAGCATTACTAGTACTAGCTCCATCAGGAAGCCCAGATTTAGGATTAATCCTTTTTTGTTTCAGGGGGTTTAGTCTTCATATGTGGAGGGGGATTATGCTTTAGTTTCAATAAAATTGTAAGATCCCATTGTTTGATTTAGGCATCTAAATCTTATTAGTACAGAATACTACCAAACAGTTAAAAGGGGATGAATACACACACAGCCATTAAAGCAAAGAGTGGAGAGAGAAAATACAACCATTGCATAGGAAAATATAAAAACTAGCAGCTCCAAATATGCAGGACTAAATATAGCTGATATAATTATCAGAAACATTTAACTATGTATATATAGCAAGACGTCAACTTTTTAACCATCCTACAAATAAACTGGATGATGTATTCTTAGTCTTCTGAGAGCACAAGTGGATCGTTGCAAATGTCACCGATAGCTTCGCCCTAAATAGGAGCAATAACCTAGCCACCACCACCAACTTCGCCTTAAACAGGACCAATGTTTTATGTGTTTTGCTAAAGTAATCATTCTTTACAATTTGCCTTCAACATTCTTCATCTGATATGGAGCAAAGGTTGATGATAAGGATCCGAACTAAATAAAACTTAGTTTGCAGCCCTCTCTCTTGCACCAGAAATGGATCATTTTTGTAATTTTCCTCATATTTTGGTGACAAACAACATTATATTTCTTGTTTGTCAAATAAACATGTGGCAATCAATTCATCCGCCACATGTCCTGGGTTCTGGCACCCAAGGTTGGGCAAAGACACCGTAGTCGCCACCTATATCTACGCAAACAAAGTATGTTACATTTGTCAATATTATTATATTGATAGTGTTTGAATTGGAAGTAATCTTAGTGAAGTTCAAAGAAAAAAAAAGTGATAGCAAAATAATTAAAAAGAAGTAAAATAATATAGATTAATAAAGTTTTGATGAAAAATCAGCTAACATACATCTATTTTTAAACATAACACTTACACTACACAAAATAAACACATATAATGGCAATTTTTGAACCATTTACTAGCGGTTTAAACAGTCATTAGTAAAAATAGTTGCAGTGTAATGAACTACTTAAAAACTAGCCGCTAGCCCCCAAGTAAAGGCAGTTTACCAGAGGCATTGGATTCCTACCCTATTCATACTATGGCAAGTGGTTTCAACATTCCTGGTAGTATAAAACTGCTACCATATTGAAAATGATACACTTTCAAACTACTTTCTAGGTACGTGAACTTCATCTCCTTTTTAGAGCCAAATATAGAACATTAATAATTTCCTGGAAGTATTTGTTCCTTTTTACTGGAAAATTAAGTTTGCCATATCTGTCTAATCTATAGCAACAATAGCACCTGTTTGATTTGCAATATGTGTAATTATATATTCATTCATATATTTCTAATTGTGACAGGAAATGACTAAATATAATTGACAATATATTTGCAAAAATAAAATGAATGTCACAAGAAACGATTAAATATAGTTGGCAATAGATTTGCAACAACAAAATGAATTGCATCACGGTCATCTCATTAAAGTGTAAATTCATGTCTTACAGTTCATAATTGTATGGAATGTTGTGCAATAATAACCAAAATGGATAACTTTGTCATGAAGATATATATGTTGTGAATTCGGATTATTACATGAAGCGAAATTTCAAAATTTTGATCTGAATTCTATTTAGGATCCATGCAAAAAGCATAAATTAATTATTAGGATTTTACCTATTAGGCACTCATGTTTCTACTGATCAAAACTTGAGAGCGGATGAATCAAATGCCAGCCGGAAGGTACAGCGTCTCTACAATATCCACATGGAGTGAACAATAACCTCTTGCCCTCCACGAATCTGTTAGGATGCATTTATCTCTCTAAGAATTAGGATTCGATATTTTCTGAGTAATTTAGGATTTTAGGAAGCCTATGAGCGTGTCTTTCATGTGCTGTCCTCAAGCCCTTTTTTATAGAACTTAAGCAAGCCACAATTCTAGTCCTACTAGGATAATGCTTCTAAAATCCTAATTACACTTAATAACTCATCTTATCCTTATCCTAAAGATAATGGGGAGAGATAGGACTTATCTATTAATTATCTAATATTAGATAATAATATTATCTTATAATATAAATATCTTAATTATTAGATAATTGTATATAGTTATCAAATATCAAAATAATATTATCTCATAATATATTTATCTAATATCTGATAACGTAATTATTTGATATTACTTTAATATCAAATAATATCACATAATATTTTATATATATATATATATATATTACGTGAATAACACATTATTATTCTTAATAATAATATATATATGTACGAAAATAAGTCTAATTAATTGGATATTAATATAATTAAAGTCCAATTAATTATTGTCTTATTCCTACTCTTTTTGTGTGACCCTGTAGGTTCTTACTACATTGACAATGACTCATTATTGAGCCATAGACAGTGAGCGGTATCTAGCAATACATCACTGCCACTCAAGTAGTAAGAATGTCTGTGATTCGACATCCACCTAATACATTATCAACGTTTTGCATCATAATCCCTTTTGTAATAATATCTAAATTGAACTGGAGGCATGGAATGTGTCATCCTCGTCAATGTTCAATTTATATTTCTTGATACTGAGTAGACTTAAAATAAATGATTAATATCACATATTAATTCAATTGAGCATGGCCATGCACGATTTATGACACACCCAATCAATGTCCTACTTGTCATCCTAATTAAAGGTGACATAGGATAATATTAAAGTGAGTAATTCGTCATGTAGGGAACTGTAGTGACTTTAGGTCAAAGGTTTATATGTATTTATGATCATATGAGAATAACTTATGACACGTCTATCCATGCAATATTCTCATAGTGGGTCAGTCCAGTACATTGTTCACTAGTAATGTACTCATGTATTGACTTGATATCATATATTCATGATTCGTAATCATCAATCACTATACATGCTAGTCTCGATGTATTATTACTATCCTTTTCGTAATAATATTTGACTAGGGACATTTTAGGAATAGCGAAGTTATTCCAAGGATAATTATTATATTAAGTTATAAATCGCGCAGAATAATAATAAAATTATGAGAATAAAATATAATAATTAAATTACCTAAAATAAAACATAATATATTGTGTATTATTTCAATCATTTATATGATTGGTTCCTAGGACACACACCAATAATATATATATATATATATATATATATATATATATATATATATATATATATATATATATATATATATATATATATATATATATATAACACATACAATTAAAAAATTAAAGACACTTAGAATTACGGTATCTTACTATGGTCGCTCATATTTCTCCCTCCCAATGATCTTTTGCTAAGCATTGGTAAATGTATATCTTCTAAAATCATCTCCTGTGAATAACAAAATCCTTTAGTTAACTAAGTAAAGAAAAAACACAAAGGAAAATTAGACTAAACGCATTCTTAAGAGTCTAAAATTAGCATCAAAGTGTTAGGCATACATTTTATGGTAGTGTTACTTGTTAGGATCTAAGAACATTGTAATGAAGATTTTTGGTTTAACAATAAAAAGGTTAGCTTCACTGGGCCTTCTCAAAAGGACTTCAGTTCCATCAAATGCACCCAACCAGCCTTAAGTATGATCTTGGGTGAAAGTCCCAATGAATGATGTCATAGGGGAATTAACACCACTTATGCAAGCCTAAAAGCTCATTGTAGGAAATTGATTTCGAACATAAGGGATTAAAGTTATGTAAAAAAGAAAAATAAGGGAGGGGTTGGTCTTCTTCCAATTAACCAAATAGGGAACAAGCCCCACAGACCAATGCAATTTGGAATTAGAATGATATAAATCACAGGGCCCATCTTAAATCACACATCTTGGGCTTTTCCAAGAGAAGGCTATGTTCCCATTATGAAATCTATGACTAGTAAAGCAGTAAAAAATAACGTTTTCCACAGAGGACCAACTTTAGACATTCTGAATACATTGATAATTGCTACCAAAACTTTAACATTCATATAAAAATGTATGCAAGAAACTAGTACCTCATCATCCCTATGCAAAGCATTAAAGATACAATGCTCCTTCTTCAGTAAGAAATTTTAATAGGCCACAATCAACTTCTTTTGCATGTTCTGTTGTAGTTTGAAAAGAAGTGCAAAAAACATGAACATATTTGTAACCTTTACAAACAAACAATATAGAGGATAAGGAGTTATTCAATTAGAATGATTACTATTTACTAGTTAGACTAAGAAATAGAAAGGTTAAAGCACTTCTAATTATTGTATAGACATTTCCCTTTAAAAGTCACAAATGCATGCACACTCTACCGGGTTTTGCTCACTGCTAGAGTGCAGGTAATAAGACACTCATTCCCTCTTTTCATAGGCAATCCCCTATCCATTTGATATAGAAAAATAAAATTACATAATAGGTCAACTAATAACATATTGCATCAGATCATAATGTACTTAAATTTGACTTCGGCGAATACTCAGGATAGTAGTTAGCTAAGTTGCCTGATCCCATTAGATTAAGTGAGGAGATTGTACCTCTGAGTTGTGATGCACATGATATTTAGTTTCCCCTTTCCTGTTTGCAGGGGAAACATGTGTTATGTCACGATCATTTTAATATAAAAGACTAGCTTGGATCTTTTCAGGCAGAGAAACCCTATTTAAAGTAGATAAATGATTAAATAAGTGGTTGGATATAGAACAAGAATAAATGATTGACAATAATGAGAATTCAATGGATCACAACTGCTACAAACTAAGAATTGTTTGTGACAACCTTACGATAAAAACAAAACATAAAGATTAACAAGATATATGCTTATGACAACACTAGTGATTTAGCCGTTCAATTAAAGGAGTAGTTAATATACTCTCAACTATTTTTTTAGCTCTTCGGATGGCATCAATTAACATCCATATAGGCAAACTTCATTTTGCTTTGCAGTATTTACAGCTATCCTAATACCACGTGTACAATAAGTAGTTTTGTATGTACTACCACTTTTCTTTAAACCTTAATTCAGTTGATATTTGGACAATTTTGTGCATGTATTTATCAAAATAAGATAAAGGCTAAATCTATTACAATTGATGTGTTAATTTCTTACAAATACATGTAAGTGTGGGTGATCCTTAAACACTGAACTAACTCCATAAGTTTGGACTACCACCGTCAAATCTCTAATTCTACAAAAAGACTTTTTAAGATAAAATTGTTAACACTTTATTAGTTTTTATGCATTTTTTAGCAAATATAAATTGAGATCTAGAGTTTGGCAATGTTATACTTGAACTATTTGCACATAGTCAAATAGAGATGATATAATTTTTTATTATATAGCATCCTGAGTTATATAGATAATTAGTTAAAATATATTATTCTCCTAAATTATACACACAAACATATAGCATACCATTGAAGAGTTAACTTTGACTGATGTGAGAGAAGATATATAAGGAAAAATGAGGTTATGATAATTTTTGCTACCACCACAATGCAGTTCTTCTAATAGCTTGCATTGTCCTCCTCTGTTCAATTTCGTGACACAGATAATTTTTTACACCATCAATGCTTTGTGATTCCAATTGGAAGCCTTGGTTTTGAGAATTAAGAAGTCTATAGTTTCTATGTTTTGGCAAAGGCTCAAGTCCAAACCTTTAATCCTCGGATGTGAAAGAGGGTTTAGGTATTGAAGCCCATCATAAAATACAGTTCAGGTGTTCAGCTACTTAAAATTTTGCACGTTTAGGGATCTTAGTTAAAACTTACTTCGAGACTTCAGTGTATACATGGTGTGGATCTAGATTTTCCTCACTTCCAGATATGTACTTTAAGCTGTATCTCTAATTAATCACCAACGTTAGGCACTGTTTACTTAAACTACAAAACTTATAGGATTACGGTAAATCTAAGTTCAGTTGTAATTCGATGATAATGTCATCAATCGAGACACTGACTATTTATGACTGTATATAAAAGGGGGATAATGGTTTAATTCCTTCTCATTTTATGTATACAAAGGGATCGTCAGTCAAGCAATCCAATGGAAAACAAAACATAACATTTTATTTGGTTTTGTCTTTCCTCTTTCCTAATGCAAAACAAAGGAAGTAAATTAATGCATGACTCATTCAATCAGAGTTGGAGCTACCAGGGGAATAACATTACAAAACTAACTAAATTAAACAAGTACATAAACTGTTCAATGAAAGATACAATGAGCAACATTATACTCAACTTAAACTTCTTCTTCGATTCAAAGCTTCAACTAAGCTATTCCTTAGATTAATCAAAAAATAACAAATTAAAATAGAATAACAAGCTAAATTAGCGAGGCAAAACTTACTTTAAAGAAATCAATTTGACATAAAGCGATTTCGGATTGTGCTCCTCAGTTGAGAGCTTCAAGCATACAAAGATTCGTGACTGGGAGCTTCCAACTAGGGATTTGAAGGAATTTGTCTGTTAAAGGGATATTTTGATCGAAAGACATGTTAACCTCCGTACACTTTCAGCCAGTAATCCAACAAAATCAATTTTTTACTCATTTTAAATAAGTTTTAAACTGTTGAAAAAATCAACCAAATACCCATAGGAAATAAATAGATGTCTAAAACAAATGGATCCCGTATGAAGAGTTCATTTTCTTCTGCCTAGCCCACTTCTCATTTAATTGTGATCTTCAATAAGCCTAATTAGCCAGCCCAATGATGTGTGTTAAATTTTTAATTGAACAAAATTTATGGGTTGAAAATCTAAATTCGAGCAGCTTTCTTTAGAGTAGGTTATCCAATTTTTTTAGGCCCATACTCATCAAAATTGACCTCTCATACAATGATACATAATTAAGGTATCAATACATGTACTTCTGCCCAAGGTATCATAGTCATAGCCTTTCTGTAAAAATAATTCTTATCTATTACTCACATAAAAATAGTTATAGTTTAAATAATGACCTATTACTTCAATCTAAATTTCACTTCCATTAACCCATTATTTTAAGGCTAGATATATGATAAATCAAAAAATAAGAGTTGAAATAAAAATTTCCTTTCCATGTTTTACTTACTCTTTACGTTGTTGACCCAATAGTGCAAGAATTAATTTTAATATATAATAATTTCTCAGATCTTAGCTTTAAATTATAGTATAAGATGGATGAAACCAAAGAATTCAAATATATCATTATAAGGAATTATGTAATTAAATACCTAGAGTTTGAGATTTTATTCAATATTGAATTGTTTAATTCTCTAGATTCTTGCAAAATCATTTGATTGACAATATTATGAGATCAGTTCTTCCTCTATCATAACCACCCATTTTTTCTTTAAGGAGAGAACAAAATTATCTGAGTCTCCATGGGACAACATAGATTAGGGGTAGGTTACTAGAGTTAGGGAACCTAATTAAATATATTACATTAGGTTATAGATTCTACCCATCACAAAATTCATACCCAACTAACTTGTATTTAGGCCACAATACCATGCAGGGCTCGATTTCATTTATCACTTTTATTTAAAGCATATATGACAAAATTTAACATTAATTACCTTTTATAAATCAATGTGAGGCCCACATTAAAATTTCTAGCAATCTTCCATTTAGGCCTATATTAATTTACAAATGATAACTCCTTGGAAAAAAATAATGTCCAAATTGTATTGTCTCACCTATAGGTAACAAGCATCCAATAATATTAAATATTATATTCAAAGTGATATCAATATTAAACATGTTGAATGCCCATACCTGGCTAACCAAATGATTAAATACAATGTGCATAACAAAATTTACATTATCTTAATGTGATTAAATATAAACTTCCCATACAATGGTCCCAAAATCCACCCAAGATGCTTTATGAGAATTAATATTCTCAACACATAAATGAGGTAGGGTCTAAATGTCTCTGTTCACAATCATGAGATTGAATCTAAATGTCTCTACTCTCACATCATAACTAAAATGTGCACAATATATGGTGAAGATATGAATATCCCATTATAAGTATTTTACTTAAACATATTATAGGATATTGATAAGCTCATATTAATAAAACCCTTATTAACCCATGACATTAGAAAGGCTTAGAAAAATTCACTTTATTCACATGATCATGCATTATATTTACCTTTATACGTTCTAGTTAGTGGATTTGCGAGCATACAATCTATGAAAAATTAAATAAAATATTTAGTATTTTTTCTCTTACAAATAGGTACTTCAATTTGAAGTCCTTTACACAAGCAAATTCCCTATTGCTGAGAGGAAATCCATAACAACAATATTATCATAACATAAATTTGGTTAAAGCTAAAAAACCTTTAACTTATCAATTTAATAAGGAATTTATTACATATGACATGCCCTGCCCTTTAATAGAGGTTGTTACAATTGATTGCACAATAATTCTACAATACAATGCCTCATAACACATTTCCAAACATAGTTTTATGTTTACGTAGACAACTAATAGAACAAGTTTGAGAAAGCCATACATAGGGGGTCTCCTAATCATAAGCCAATGTGTAATCACTTATACCACCCAAATATAATATCATTTGTAACCCAAAAAACACTTAACCTAATTTAATCAATAGGTTACCTATGACTAACTCATATAGGACAATCTTTATTACTTTAGAAAATACTTAGGCCTAATAAATTTAAATATCTCAAATTAATGGATATGAGAGTACATCAACATATTAAACTCTTTTAGTACTGAAATAAGACAAGTCAAATGTCCTTAGGATCTGTATGTTATGGGATCACCACATATTACCTCCAAGATACCTTTAACTAGGTTTAATTTAGTTGCTTTGTCTTAATATAACATGCAATGACTAACTTTGAAGAATGTCATTGTCATATAGATCCAAAAATTATCAAAATACCTAAATTTATCATAAATTAATCTGCATTACTTTCGTAATATTCAAGATAAATTACAATCTCATTAAAATAAGATACAACTACATAAATATACTATCTGGTTATCAGGTCACTAATCAAAAAGGCAACTTTCTTCGTCAACTAACATGACTCCAACTAAAATGAGCTATTTTAGACCATAAGCAAGTTTTAAAATGCTAAGATAAAAGAGTCTTTAATGAATTGTACCCTCTTCCTAAAGTAATTATTAACTACTAATCGATCTGATCTTAAACTCACAAACTTATATAAATATCCTTATTAAACTTAATATCACATTTATTTTTCTAACTCCTACCTTTTACTAAATTTGATAGTCTCCCACCATCCTAGAATATTCTTAAATGAATCAGTTTTATTAAGCCCTAGAGATAATTTAAGGTTAAAGTTTGAAAATTTGGATTTTACAAAAGCCTAAAACAACAATTTCAAAACATGTACCTTAAAATAACTCAAAATTAAGTTTTATTTGCTAAAACTAGACAATCGGTCAAAACAAATTTTCACTATTAAAATTCTATAAAATATATGTTTTCCTAGTATAACATAAAACATGAACAAAATCCATCTCTAGTTGTAACATTTTTTCTTCTAAGAAGTCAATAAAATTTGATGGAAAAACATTTAGTACATACCAAGTCAAAAAAATTAAAATTTTATATTTTCATCAAATCAAACTAAAATCAAGTCTATCATAAGCCTCAATAACCCTCTAGTCTCATTACTTATCACTTTCTCAATTAATGACCCTTTCCAATTGGATCTAGTTTCACACATTTTCCTTATTCAAAAATTGGGTCAAACATTTACCATATTAAGGATGCTTCATTTGATGGTTTAGTCCAAAATGACCACTTAACCCATTCAATTCGAGTGTGAACAAATTATTGTATTGCAATTTTAGCATACATGCAAATTCAAATTCATATGGGTTTTACACCTGAAATCATTAGATATAATATCTAGAACTAGGCTCTAACAAACATAATTCATCCCATTTTTGCATCTTGAAATTTTATTGCATAAACATCATCTTATGCATGCAAAATCTTAATTATACTCAAAATTTCTTCATAAAATTATACAATGTAATATTAATTAGTATCATATTATAAGGACTAACATCGAAGGGCATTTAAGTTCTTACAATATAATACAAGAGCCAAATATCATTCTCCTAAATTCAACACCAAAGGATATTTAAAATTTTAGAAATACAATATCTAACTCTATACTTATTATAGCCAACTTACCATACTAATAATATAATACCGAAAAATATTTAATATTACTAATATGCCTTTTCCTTTGTACAATTTAAAACAATTTTTTTCTTTTCAAAATTTTGTACAAAACTTTATGTAACTAGTTCCATGAAGGTGAGTACACAATTACATATGAGTATACAGTAATTTTCAATTAATGTAATAATCCTTCCAAAATTATTATATTACATAAATAGTCTCTAAAATTACTAATACAATAGGTAACTTATAATATAGGAATTACCTAGAAAAATTTTTAGCTCAATATGATTTCAAATAAATACTTAAAAAATTGGGTAAAAATTATCATAAAAAAATTTTATTTCAAAAGATTCTAAAAAACTAACCAAAATCATATGCCCAAAGAGTAAAGCACAATGATGTAAATTTTGTCACTAGAAATTAGCTGAAAGGCCATGCATGTGCCACACACACCAACCACGCACGTGAACAATGCACACAAGCACTATAGACTGTCTTCCTTGATTGATTGCTTAAGTTTAGGTTATCCAATCCATTTTAGACTCACGAACCAACCTGAAGGCTATTCTTTGCCAATTTCCTGCATTCAAGTTCAAATTTTGCACAAAATTACTCCAAAAAAATCATTTTCAAACCCATTTAAAAAATTTTCATAAAAATGCATTAAAGTTTGATTTTGATTTTTCTAAATTTTCGAAAAGAATGCACAAACCCACTACAACATTTTTGGGATTTTCTCCAACTTTTTAACCTTTTAATTACTCCATTTTCCCATGAATCATGTTTCTTAACTAAATTATTTGTAAAGAATATGTTTAAAATAATTTTTCAATTTTTGAAAAACAAACCAAAGCTTGTTCAGGAATATCCATGAAAACCTTTCCACCATTATTTTGGGCAGTTTTAAACTACCACACTCCAATATTTTTATATCCATAATAATGAAACACCCATGACTTTAACGAGTAACTTACTTATAATTTCAAAACTTGAAATTTCATTGAATGAGTTTCATCTAAGCACAATATTGTGCGGTCTAATAGAGAAGAAACTAATAATGTTTGAATAAAACAATCACCAAAAACTTAAAGTACGCCATATAAATCTAGTCACACAATATATGACACATAGAATGCATTCAATTTATAGATGAAAATTCATGGCATATATATTTTCATACTCCTAATGACTATGCACTAGAAGCAATAAGCAAAGGAATGAAAGTCGAAAATATATAAATTCATGGTAAATAAATGGATTTTCAAGTAATAATAGTGTAGCTAAAGATTCAACTACCCAAATTCATAATAACACATTTAAACTAGTTCTATTCTAGAACTTAATTCATACACAATAACATATAAATAAACTAAATCATACATGCCATAAAATTTATAGAGAGAGAAAATATACAATTTGTGCTAGACTATCCCAAACATTCAGCCATAATTCAAAGCCTTAACCTGGCTCTAATACTAATTACAAGAATTAATTTTAATATACAATAATTTCCAAAATCTTGACTCTAAATTATAGCATAAGATGGATGAAATCAAATAATTCAAATATATCATTATAAGGAATTATGTAATTAAATATCTAAAGTTTGAGATTTTATTCAATATTGAATTCTTTGATTTTCCAAATTCTTGCAAACTATTTGATCAATAATGTTACAATATTGATTCTACCTTTATCATAACCACACATTTTCTCTTTGAGGAGATAACAAAATTGTCTAATTTTCAATAAGACAACACAAATTAAGAGTAGGTTACTAGAGTCAGGGGACCTTATTAAATACATTAGGTTAGGTTATGGATCCTACCCATCACACGATCCATACCTAACTAACTTACATTTATGCTATAATATCATACAAGATCCAATTCTATTTGTCACTTTTATTTAGAGCCCATATAATAAAATTTAACATTAATTGCCATTCATAAATTAAAGTGAGACTCATATTAAAATTTCTAACAATTAGATTATATCACCCTTTAATTTCAAGAGTATATTCAATGATTTTTATTGATTCCAAGTGGTTAAAATATAAATACCATGAGTTTTACTAAATTAATTCAAGTATATTTTTAAAACATAACAAATGATCTAACACAACCAAAATAATTTTTTAATAATAAAAATTTTATCCCTAGTTTCAATTACAATTATATAAGTCTTATTCTTTTTTTATTTTATGCTTAAGTTTTATTTTTTTATTTATTTTATAATTTGGCTTTTAGGCTAAATATTTAGTTCAAGTCCAAAATTTTTTAAGAAATTGGAAAAAAAATAAAAACTAAAACAAATTCACCAATTGAACAAAATACCAATTCAACCAACTTTTCATTTAGTTCGGATAGGTCAATTTGGATTCTTGTTTAATTTAAATTTATAAGTATGTTTGGTTCATTTTTGCATTCAAAGGTCAATCCAACTGGTTGAACCAATTGAATAAGTTTGAATTTCAAAACATGGATAAAAAAACCTATATGTAATTAATTATAAATCATATTATATCAAAATAAAAAATACAAATAATTCCAAAGTTAAAGAGTGAAAATATCTTTATAAAAAATATAAGTCATTTTAGATAATGAAAAAACAAATGTATTTAATTTTATTTAGCTAATTTTAATAAATATATATTAAATAATATTTTATAATTAAAAATGATATAGTGTGATATTATTCTAACAAAAGGATGTAATTATATTATATTATTTTTTAAAAATATGAATTGTATTTTTGCATCATATATTTAAATATGAGAGTTTACTTATAATTTTAATGTATAATATTTTCATTTCTCTCACTTTTCAATTAAATCAAATAAAAGACAAGTTACTTTTTTCATATTTTCTTCCCTTTCATTCTTCTCTTCATCCAAACATAAACAATGAGATGGAGACTATGGTGTCTTTGCCAAACCTTGGGCTTTGAAACTTAAGGCACATGATAGTTTGTAATTCTGCCATGTGGATATATGCAGGCAGAATTAAATACTTTTTTGATAAAATATTTTAGGTAAAATTATAAAAATAACCCCAATTAAATTGCAGAAAAAGAAAGCAAAATTTCATCACTGATCATGTTAGTCATTTTATCATTACGCCTTTTTTTGTTGCTAATTATGAATAAAAACTAGAGCCATCAATATCAAATGAAAAGAAGTCAATATTTAATTTTTATATTAATTTAATTTTTATTAATTTTATTATTTTCAATACATATATTAATATTTTTAAGTAGTATATATATATATATATATATATATATATATATATATATATATATATATATATATATATATATATATATATATATATATATATATATTATATTTTTAATCTTCTGTTTAATTCTTTAAACTATGTAATTTACCTTCCACACATCATTTTATTATGAAACACTATCCCATCTAAATTTCTGGCACTTGCTATTATCTTTTTCTACTTTGATTTTGTAGTGTTATACATTAGTTTTTTGTTGCTGGGTTATTGAATTATTATTATTATTATTATTATTATTATTATTATTATTATTATTATTATTATTATTATTATTATTATTATTATTATTATTATTATTCTTTGATTGGATAATTCTTGTCTTCATTTTTCTATTGTTATTTATTCTATTATAATAATATAAGAAAAGAAAAAGAAAGTTACTTTTTCAATTTTGAACTTGCTTTTAGAGTTTCTCATAATACAATATTTTAATTTTTTATAATTTTTAAATTACTTTAATTCTTATCATTTTTATTATTTGCAACATATATACTAATATCTTTAAGTAATATATAGAAATAAATATAATACATTTTTATATAAAAATATTTAAAATATATTAGATATTTAATTTAATTAAATTATTTAATTATATATTATTATTTTAATTCATATTACTTAACAAATCACACATAATTTTTTATTTTATTATTTGTATTCATTTTTTTGTGAATTTTATTATTTATAAATAAAATATTAACATCACTAACAAATATTAGATTCAATAAAAATATCCATATGCATTTATTTTTTAGGTCAATATGTAATTTTACAAAATTATTGTCCTCGTTAATGATTTTTCCCAAACATTAAATATTATTTCTTTAAATGAAGGGTTGAGATTAGAACAATTTAATCTAATGAAACAGTAACAAACCATATCACCTGGGCTCTTAAACCCTAGGGGTACCTTAGACTATGCCAAACAATGAATATCATCCTTTTTATTTTCATTCATTTTATTTAATTTTCATTTTTCTCCATATTCATTTCAACCAAACAAATCTCTAAGGTGAGGCTTTTGCTACCTGAAGTGAAAACCTTAATGCTTTATTTGGAAAGGAAGAAAGAAAATTTTGTACTTTCTCTTATCTTGTTTGGTTGAAGAAAAAAAAGAGGGAAAGAAAATTAAAAGGTGAAATATGTGGTTATAATTTTTTAAAATTTTTAAATTTAAAAATATTTTTTTTTTCTTCTATTCAAATTCAAAAAATTTCTCTTCTCTCCTACTTAAAAAGGGGTAAGATCCTATAAGATTTTGAACCTATGGCATTATCTTATGATGAAGGCCTTCATAATCATCTACTGGGCCATTACTAAAAAAATATGATGAGCTTCGAAAACTATCATTGAGAAAAAAGATAATTGGCCTTAAAAAATCAAACTAAACTAGGTTTCTAAAGGAAAAAAATAGGGATGTGAGTACCCTCTCTATGAAACAACAATATGTTTGCCTATTTTTCTCTAAGATGAGTACAAGAACAAGCCACTAAAGGCCCATAAGGATGGTACAATTTTGTGCCCTTAAGGTCAAGTGGCATAAGGGGAGTTTAATTCCCCCACCCCACACCTCCCCCTAGCTCCCCCATCCCCCTCTTTTAATACCTAGTCGCTGCCCTTTATAAAACAATAAAAAAGTATAAGGACAATTTCCAACTTAGCAATGTTAGAGAAAACATATCCTGAATCCAATTGGTATCGCATGGGAAGGGTGGAGATTGAGTAGCTATCAAGATCCTGAATGGACATCGGCTTAGGCTTGGGCTTCTAAAGTAAGTCTAAGCATGTACAAATCCTTCAAGGGGATGTATCAACAAAAGCATTTTTAATTATACTCTTTTTTTTTAATAGTAATGATTGTATCAACAAAAGCATTTTTAATTTAAGCATGTACAAATCCTTCAAGGGGAAGCTCTGGAGTCACTATCTTTCCCTCCTTTTTCTTTTCTTTCTCTTTTTTTTTTTTTTATTGGAGTAGTCTTGTGGTTGTGTCATCTTATAATGTAAACCATGACTAGTATAATTACAGCGTATTAACCATATCCTAATGTTTTTTAAGGTAAGTTAACTATTTTCGTAAAGTTAATATTCAATTATAATTTTTACCAAAAATGTAATCATTTCCAATTTTCTACTAACATAAAAATAAAAATCAATTCTAATTCTCCATTTCCATTAATTGTCTAAGTGATAACATGCGTTGTAAAATTCGCATGATCATGTTCGGCAAAAGAAATTTTTTTTTACAGGTTAAATTTACAAATATATGTGAATATTATGAAAAAAAATTATATTTAATTTTTTTATTTTTTACTTAGAAATAATATAAATTATAGCTGTATTTTATCAAAATCAAATAACAAATCATTATTAAAATTTTATACACATATGAAATTAAGTATATCAATAAAAAAAATACAATATCTAAAGGAATAACACTAATTTTTTTATGTGACAAATATTTAATTTTTTAATAATTAATTAAAAAATTTATAAAATTTATAGTTCAATGTATAAAATTATTTGAAGATTTTGGATGGTCATGCCCACTTACCTCCACACGAGTTCAGAACCTGAACATGATTCTCGCACATGAAATTAAATGTAATTTTAGCATGCAAGATTCACATATTTTATGTTGAGATATAAATTTGGTTTATTGTCATTTATACTATTATCAATTTCTATATTATTATCTCAATAAAAAATTATAAAAACTCTTATGATTTTGATAAAAAATTATTAATTATTATTTTGTAATGACATATCATTTTTTTATTTCTTCATAGTGTAAAATGTTTTATAGTAACGATATATTAAATTTATATTCTTTATATTATATGATTTGTAAAAATTATGTGTACAAAAAAGTTTATGTAAATATTTTTATAAATTAAAATTTGTTGGCTTACCTAATATTCAAAGGATAGTCTTTTTGACAACTGCCTCCTAAATATTTTTAATGTTATTTTTACCTTGTATAAAGTAAGTAGCTTATTGTTGGCTTACCTAATATTCAAAGGACAATCTTTTTGACACGTGCCTCTTAAACATTTTTAATTTTATTTTTTCCTTGTTTATAGTAAGTAGCTTATGACAAATTTACTATTAATGGTAATAGATGTAGAAATTATTTTGAATGGAAGGTTTTCTAATAATTTAAGAACTAATTGGTCGTTAACTATCTTTATAGAAAATAAACTCATCTTAGATTAAAATTTACATCTAATGTTGCTTTCAATAGAATTTAAACTTACGAATCAATGATCAATATTAAAAAACAAATTCTCTGGTGATTTAAATATGCAAAATAGTAGTAATTAAAATTAAAGTTGTACCAATAAATTTAACTATGCATAACGGATTTATACTTATCATGTCAAAAATTTTAGATAAAAGAATTGTTTCATTTACATAAATATCTAATATTGTACTAAAATCGGAAGGTAAAATTGTATATTAAATAAAAGCTAAAGAATATTAGTGAAAAAGTTATGGATCAATATCGTATCTCAACTTTTTTTTAATATAAAGATGTCTAAGATGATATAAATTTTTGAATATGAATCCCTAACCTTGTATTATACATATATTGAAGATCAAATATTACTTGAACTTTTTTTTTTTGTTCCTATTGCAAATTTTAATTTAATATTTTCTTTCTTTGAGAAAAAATATAAGGCTTCTCTCTCAAAGCATTTCTTTAAATTTCCTAAGATTTTAAATTTAAAAATATTTCATTTATGTATTTTTCTATTTTACTATTGCATTTAATAGTTTGTGTTTCCATATCTTTAATTGTTTTTAAGGAAAATTATAATTTCCTTTCGGTCATTTTATTGAAAATTATTTTTATTTTATGTTATTTAGAATTTTAGATCTTGTCAATGTGATTCCAAGTGTTGCATGCTGTTATCACATATATAAATAAAATGTTATATGTATCCAAAATAAATTTTAAATCTTTTATATTTATTGAATTGAACTTTATAAATATATTCTTAATTTTGGATCCTACTATCCACCATACAATATTACTAATTCATTTATGCTTCATTTTCATTAATTACTTTTAATAGAATTAGCTTATATTAATCTCATTTCGCATGACAAAATAATTGAATAATTTTGTTAAGTAATTAAATTGCGATTCCTCCTATAGTTTGGGCTGAAAATGTCATTTTTAAACTCTGTAATATTCATACATTGTTTTCATAAAAAAATAACAATATAAATTACATGAAATTAATTATTTGGTAACAAAATAAAATTAAAGAGATAATCATTATATATGTGTGATCCAATAGCAAAAAACTTAGAGCCGTTCAAGCATTAGATTATGGAAAATTCTTGCTCGTCGAGTGGGTATATAAGTTGTGTATCTGTAAACTAATAAAATATTATCAATATTTTAAAGAGAATTAGTTGAAAATTTAGATATTTCATTAACTAGAAAAGTGATAATATTTTATTATTTCATAGCATGCACTTGTGTACCCCTTAAGGAAGTAAGAATTTCACATAGATTCCAATGAATTTGATTTCTTTAAAATGTAAAATTTACTTTAGAAAATAAAATATATAATCATAATATTTAATGAAAAATTCATTAAAGTGAATGGTTATATATTTAAAAATTATTTTTTAATTTATTATTATTTCTTAATTTCAGAATCCTTAATTTCAATGAAGCATGAAAAAAAAAGGGGGCAATACATGTAACGAGTGATTTATTTAAAAATATTTTAAACATATTCATCATTTTTCAAATATTGAATGCCAGCTGCAGTTTGAATACTATTTTATATTCTTTTACATTGAAACACAGATAATGAGTGCTTTAAGCCCTAACCAAAGGGGAAAGTTGCATAATTTTCGTTAAATCTGGTTCACGAAATCTTACATTCTCAAAAATATGAAGTGTACATTTTTTGAAATGTAATTCCTGATAATTTAATTAATAAGAATATAACACAATCTTATTTTTTGTTCACTATAAATTTACTTGAAAATATTTTACGAAATTCTTATATATGTTATATTATGTTTGGTTCATATTTGATATTCTTGAAAATTCTAAAATTATTTCAAAAATACCCTTATCAAATTTTTTATTATAAAATATAATAAAATAAATTGTATTTTTATTTAAAACTACATAAATAATTAAAAAAATTTAACATTTAATAAATCAAAAATTAATATTTAACACCAAAAAATTCATTGAAATATATATAAAAATATTTTATACTTTATTATATTTTAATATTTAATGCATTATATTTTATCAATTAACTTTATTTAGAATAAATTAATATTATTATTTTATATTTTTATGTATAAATATGCTTTTTTAAAAAAATTCTAAGCCTATTGTAGAATTCTTCAATGAAAGAAATTATATGTATATATAAATATATTAAAATAATCTTTCAAATATTAGGAATAATAATAGAAAAGGAATTATAGTTAAAAATTAATATTATTGCATTTCTTTATAATAAAAATATTTTTAAAATAAAGTGATACTTATTTTCTAATTTAAATTAAAAATTATTTAATAAAATAATAAATAAGAGAAAGAATTAAATGTGAGGATAATTTCATTATTTTATTTTACTATCAACATTCTCATCCAATGGGAATCGAGATATCTACCTCTCTCCATAATTATATTTTGGGGAAAAGTTGGGCAAAAAATATTTCTGAAAATGATATTCCCAAACATTTTTTTCAAACTTTAAACTAAATATGAAAATGTAATATTCTCTTGAAACATTTTTGGAAACGTTAAAAATATTTCACAAATCAAACGCCCTCTAAAGCTCTCCTGATTAACACCAGATGATATATAAGCCATAACGGGGCCAACACTTAGATATTAGTGAAATAAATATATTTTAATATTTAATGGGAGTAAAATTTAAATATTAGTGGAAGTATTTTAAATAATACATACAATTTTAAAAAAAGTTGATGGAAATAAAATGTATATAATTTTGCCACTGTATGTAAACCAAATATTACAGCAATTTATTTAAAATAAACAAAGATGAGAAAGACTCAACCAGGGTAAAAATAGAGGAGGCTGCTTTCTGTATCTACTTCTGAACTGCGTACCTTAATATTCAAGTAGGACATTGTTTGGATTGCTGTTTTAAATAAGATTTATATTGCTGACATCTTTATAAGGTACTATCTTCCAATATTTGTATGATGTATTATCAAACTCAAAGACCAATAATTGCCTATTTCTGCATCGTAATATGGCTTGGGAGTTTTGGACCTATTTATTCTCTTTATTTGGTATTACTTGAATGTGCCCTTCAAATTTGGACTATTTTCTATCTATTAATTTCAAGAATTTTTGAAGGAGTAAAGATAAGAAAGCTCTTTACAATCGTGCTCGGTTATTAGTCATTTGATGCATTTGATTGGAAAAAAATACTAGAATTTTTAGAAATCATAATCAATCAAATGTTCTTCTATGAATAGAATTCAATTAATAGCTTCTCTTTGATTGAAAGCTAATGATTTTTTTAGATTGTTGAGTTTCCTGATTTGCATAGAAATTGAGCAACAGTATTTTATTAAATCTTGGGAATTATTTATTTTCTTCTACTGTATTTTTTCTTCTTTCTATAAAGTTTCTTTTCCTAAAAAAAATGATAAATTACACTCACATCTCTAAGGTTGAGTTTAAACAAACATAAAGCACATGATTAATGGAGCTTGAGAGCTCTCCTCTTAAAATTTTATTACATTTATGCCCTTATCAAATCTTAGGCACTTAGAGAGCAAAATTTTAGAATTTTAACCTTGCATAAATTTGCAGCACAAGGAGATAGATGCACCAATTAAACATTTAATGGGTTTTAGAGACAATTTCTTGAATTAAATTAACTTATCATCACAAACAATAAATCAAATAGTTTTTAAAATTGCTGGATATTGGTGGGTTTGTAATATAATGTTTTGAAATGCTTGACAAGAAAATAAAAGAAATTTTTCTTCAAAAGAAAATTCACATTCTAAAGCAAGAAAACTTGAAAAAAATGACGAAATTGGAGGAAAATTGAAGGGAAACCACGAGAGTAGTTAAGAAAATAGAAATAATCCTTTTTTAAAATTAAAATAATTTAAAATTTCCAAAATGCAACATAGAAACAAATTTTAAATAATCAAAATGACCAATACCTAGTTGAATTTTGATAAAGCATTACCGTAAATACAACCTTGAAACAAATTAAAATTGTGTCTATGATCATTTTATTCTCTTCTTCATTGTTTTCATGCTCTATTTTGCTGCTTCTTTTTTTTTTTTTTTTGGTTACTTTGGCCATACAATTCTTCCATGGCTTCAAATACGACTCGGTGCCACAATTGCTTATCACAAAAACACCATTTACTCTTTCTCTATTTATTTCTCATTCTTTCAAAATCGCTTTTCACCCGTTGAACAAATCCTACAACACCCAACTAACATTCAAACAAACACTATCTTGTGTGAAAAAGAGAGTAAATAGCCAGTACAGTGAGAAAAAGAGAGTGATCAAAGAGAAGATAAAGAGGTAGACCTTGTGCCACTGGACGCCATGAATCTTCCAAACTTTCTCCAAAAATTTTGGCTGCATATCTTTTAGTCATTTTCTTCTTGAGATGACATGCATAGTACATCTTCATAGAAATGCCATCATTTTTTCCCCTTTGCAAGGTGAAGTTCCAAGGGCACAATAGAAACTAAGGAAAAATCCTTAACGACGTCTATTTCTATTATATCTAAGAGAGGTAAATATATATTTTTCAAAATAGAAGGGTGATATGTGTATTTAGATTAAATTTCAGGGGAGCTAAGTGTAATGTATCTAATATATATATATATATATTCAAGTAGGAGGCTGGTTTCTGCATCTCCTTCTGTACTGTGTACCACAATGACCATTTACCAGCATCCAGCATGAAATGCGTGCTCCCAGCAAATGAGAAGGAAATATTTCAAAAAATTGAAAATTATCTGATTTGGTTGATGATGCTTCTAAAGGCCCTGAGTGAAGCAAGTGAACAATACTCCAAAAAGACTAGCCTGAAGCAGACCGCTCTTTAGTCCACACATCTTAATTTCCAACTCATAAGTGAGAATTGGAGGGAACCAAACAGATTCAGGCAATAATGAGCACAAATCTGTATAGTTTCCTCCAATATCTCGTCTATGACTTGTAAACAATTTTCACGAGCACAACAACAAATGGCACTGTGATAAGAATCATTATGTTTAGTAGTTGTACATGAGAATGGGAGGGGACTAAACAAAATGGCTCCAAGTGAGATTATATTGTTTAGTTTCCTCCGATATCTCATCTACAACTCATAAAATACAAGTTCAAGACATTGTCTAGATATATCAATTTCCCTTTCCTTTTTATTTCCAATCCAATATATACTCTCACAGGTAAATAATGCAAAATACTACTGCTTCATGGTTGCAAGACAATCTTGCTGACATTGTCATAAAACATAGCGTATTGGCAGTCGATTGGTTGCACAAATAGGATATGAAATTTTGTTGTTTTAAACTGATATAACTATTACTAAATAAAAAATGCTAACACATTTTCAAATTGAGTAAACCCTATTTTCCTTCTCTAGGAAACCTAATTTTTTTCAATTTCATTCCTATGAAAAAAAAAATTTAATCATATCATCCTTGTGAAATTTTAATTTATTCAATTTCATCCTCTTGCTAACGTCTGTACAAAGATTAATTTGTGGGATGAAATTAATACAAGATATTTCAGAAACAAAATTGAAAAAAAAATTCAATTTCACAGGAACGAAAGGGGGATTTACTGTTTTCAAATCCTTTGATCTATAACCAGCAAGTAAAACTATGAAGAAATACTTCCTATGTGAAAGTGTTATACAAGAACTACTTCCTTTGATTAATCCGATCTGCTTCTTATA
This sequence comes from Sindora glabra, assembly GCA_020226215.1. Classification (NCBI taxonomy): domain Eukaryota; kingdom Viridiplantae; phylum Streptophyta; class Magnoliopsida; order Fabales; family Fabaceae; genus Sindora; species Sindora glabra. Next base: position 85,070,219 of record CM035228.1, read on the forward strand.
TGATAAAAAACAAATGGAGTATTTTTTTCGTCTGAGCTAGTTTTTAACAAACCGCTAAGAGACTATATCCTGCATATGAACAAAAATCTCAAGCTTTACATATTTTGAGTCATCATGGCCTTTTTTTCTTTTTTTTCTCCCTCCAACCAGTGCATTTAAACCCGTTTTCTTTTATTCATATTCATATTTAAGTCTCTACTCCACCCAGTCAAAGAAGCCACCAAAGGGTTAATAACTTGCTTTGTTAAACACAAGGCAATATCACTTAAATACCAGAAATGTAAGTTAAAATAAAGCACTACTTACGAGCAGCTAGTCTAGAAGACAATCAGTGTAACTCAGTCAATGGTAAGACTAAATATATGTCCTGATATCACTAAATATGTTCGTATAGAAATGAATAAGTTATATATTATCTTGATATTTTATTACTAAAAAGTATAATATTTAAAGTTATGATAATAAAGAAAAATAATTTTTTTTTAAAAAAAAAGTTATTTTCCACCGAACTCATTATATTTAGCATAGATTATATGAAACATTTTTTACCATTTTAACAATTTATAACTATTCTCCTACCAAAAATGTTTCTACCAAAATAAACAAAGCCTTAATAAAAAAACAATCAATGACATTACCAGTACACAATAACAACAATGAAACAAAAACTGAGAAGCAAGAATACAATGGCTAGCTCAGCGATAGATTTGGAGGGGCGATCTAATCCGGTCATGACACAGAGAAGTTATGGGTCATTTTTTCTTCATATTGTAGAAGGTTCGTAAGCTTTACGGACCACGGTGATCCCAATTGCTTTGTGAGAGCAAATTCATGGATACTTATAACACAAATTTACTTTTAACCTCCTTCAACTTGAATTTTTGCCACCCAGTGCTACCTACAGCCAATTTGACATGAGTAAAATTGTATACTTAGAACAACTAATGTCGTATTGCAAATAAAATTCGTACAAGAATGATATAAAGCTAGACATTCATATCCCTGATGAATATTCCTATGGAGTCCAGCCTCTATAGTGAGATATAGTAAACTTACCTGAGTTAGATTAGAGGATTTCTCACACCCCCTCCCCAAAAAAAAAGAAAAAAAAAAGGACGACGACAACAACAAAAAAGACAAAATGGGATGGACTACTTGTCAATGGGCTTGGTGCCAAATTGAATAAGAATATTGAGTTAATGTATATCAGATTGGTTGACAAACCAAAGTGCCATAGTAGAAGAAAACTGTTCAATTCTAGGCAGCAAACAAAATCATCTAGTCACACAGGAACGCAGTCTCTAGTTGTCCCAAACCAAATAATATTGGTATATTATTTAGAGCAAACTATATTATACTTTTCATCTGTGAAGTTAGAATAGCACCGGTCATTGCCAGAGGCCAACTCAACATATATAATAAAGCATAAGAAAGCTAAACCTTTATATAGCCCAGCTAGCTTCTTTTTATCATTTCTAATAGTAAAATGAGGCGTTTACTGCAGCTTTTTAGAAATGGAAAAGGATAATACCAAAATGATTGAATATGCTAACAAACAAAACAGATAACGTGCACAATGTTTATGAGATAGGAGGCAGAAGCCAAACCATTTGTACTGTTTCCTAACAAGCCCTTTTAATTAAACAAACAGTGATACATGCAAAAGAAGGGCATAATTCCCTGGAACCAAGCAAGGCCCGCAGCAATTTATGAACAGAAATCTATCTTAAGGCAGACATAATCAAATAGGCCCCGTGCCAAAAATCTTGACAATGTGAGACAATGAAGCTCTAAGGAAGGTAGTGGTACAGTTCCCTGTCAACTCCATCCCTCTCCAAAAATTCACGCTCAATAAGGGATTCAATCCGTTTTTGGATGACAACGGGTTCGGGCAAAAACCTTGACCGCAGTTGCTCTGTGACCTCAACCACCATAATATTATGATCTAGAGTTCGCCTTGATTTCATAATCCTCACAATCACTGCGTTAATCTGTGGTTTCCTATCTTCTTCCACTCTCTGCCGAGTTTTTTGGTTTTCAGGTTCAGATTCCCTCTGTGCAACAACAGTCCCGATCCCTATCTTGAAAGATTTGCTGGTGAACTTATCATTGAAGAAAAATGCATCATCCTCGGCTATGTCCTTGCTCATAGGCTTCTTTCGAAGCACATTCTTTCCTTTGACACAGGCTAGTGACTGAAGGCATCTCTTTTAAGTCTGAAATGGGTATCCTGGTGGCCTGCTCTATCTCCTTGCAAGTCAACTGGTCAGAATTGTTGACAGCATGAGTACACACATCTGGTATGTGGAAACATTGAGCTCATGCTTCTGGCCCTTAGCAAATGTTGCTTTCAAAGCAGCTGTCCCCATATTAGTTTGCCAAGACAACCTCCTACCGCTATGATTCCCAAGATAATAACTCTGAAACTTCTCACACACACCTAAGAGTTCCGCCGGAAGGTTACACTGAGGACTAGGCTGAGTTGGCCACAAACCTGTTGTAAGCACCTGGACAATTAGCCTGGGGCCATTCCCAATATCAGCACCATGGGATGCATTGAAACCCTGCATTGTATCCTGAGAGGTCTCCATATCAGTAAACATACCCTCCAACTCAGAAGTAAATAGACACCCACAATCTGTCTTGAGCTTAACAATCAAACTTCTTTCAGCATCATCAGAAATAGTTTCCCCAAAGAGAAGCCTTTTGGCCAAGTTTCGTTTGTAATACTTCTTAAACACATCCTTCTCTTGTAGGGAGCCAAAAAGCCTCATGACCTTGTCCAGTACAATCTCCACATCCTCCTCACCAACCCCTTTCAGTCCTCTACGAAGTTTGTCATCAACAAACAATCAAATGAACTCTGGAGACTGTGCATTCAAATTGATGAAAAATTCAAAGAGGAATTCAAGGCATTCTGAAATGTCTCATCATTACTGAAAGACAGAGAAATAATCTTGTCATATTTATCCTTCAAATCCAGGAGGCATTGCACAAAATATAGAGGACCTTTCAACCTTTCTGGATCTGAAACTAGCTGCTTACCTGTATCTCGTACATATGAAGTCGTGGCCTCTTTAACAATTGTGAGCCCAGAAGGCACAACGTAAAACAAGTTATACATTCTTCCCAGGTCCTCATGTTTGTCATACACAAGCATATTGACAAGGCCTGAGTTATCCATATGAACTAGAGTATGAATATGGCTTTTGATCATTTCCTTCTCACTACATCAGTTATCTTCAACACACTTATAGGATTCAAGTATTGAGACACTCTCTCAATTTCCTCATTTCGGTGTCTCTCTGCCTCCTTTAGATAGTCTCCACAATCACAAGATTCAATGATCTTCTGAGATATGAGACGGTAAAAATCAGCTGAAGCTTCAAGAAAATGCTTCTCAAAGTCCTCCCAGAAGACAGACAAATGCTAATGCACCAACATCTTTACCTCATCAGGCCCCTATTTATTACTTCACCATTCCTTTCTCTATGCACAAGCTCCAGAAGTGTACGCTGAAGCCTAACCTGAGTTTTGCGAGAGAGGATAACACCCTTCCAAAGATTCAAACCAAGCTCATCAACTGTAGTTTTAAGGGCGCTTGCTATGGAAGTTCCATCCCTGCACATCAATATGTTTGTAACCATTTGCAATGCCTTGTTATAAACTGCCCGCTTCCTGTTGAGCTCTTCCAAGAAAATTTCGCCTTGAGCAGATTCAATTGCTCTAGCAATTTCTTTTAGATGAGAAGTCATTGTTCTCGCAAGTATTAAGTATTTCTTCCCATATTTGCGCAGCCCCATACAATAAGGGACCCTGATTGCAGAGCATACGGTCACTGGAAATCTCAGCCAGACAAGCATGAAAATAGAAGGGAGAATTTAGGAAAAGAAAAATTACAGTATAGATATGAAAATTGGGGAAGGGGATCCTTAACTATAATTTAACAAGTAATTTTAGGTGGTTGAATGAAACTAAAAGTCATAGTTTAAATAAGATTAAACTACCAACATATGGCATAATGGCTAAAATATTGAACAGTTTCAAAGCAGTCTAAAGCAATTATAACTTGAATATGAAACTCATACTATAAAGTTTTCTGTAACAAAACAATAATAAAGTGGCTTACCTATTGAAAAAATGCCGCAATAAAAATGGATCTCAAAAACAAAAATCCCTCAGATTAATGACCTAATTAATGGAATTTTCTCTTTCAGTGCATCTAAAAGTCCCAAATGGTATAAGCTCCAATAATTAACTTCCGGATACACCCTTTTTCTCAATATATGTGCAGTAGCCGCAATCAATTTGTTCATCAATTTCCAGGTTTCCACCTTATGGCAATATAAAAATTGCATGGCAGTGGAGCACCTCAGCTTAGTCAATCAGTTCACATCAGGAACTTATGACTAGTAAGTTTATTATGAAACATAAAAAATAAAAATAAAAAAAAGAACACTTAAACCCAAATTGCACAAATGATGTTTCATTTTTATGTCAATTAGATCAATCAACTTGTTAGCAAATGCTCTTAAGTAACCCTCATAATTAGTTTATCACTTATTACTGCAATACACTACTAGTACTACCACGCAGAGAATGCAAAATACCAGTCTTAGTCTATTACGAAAATTATAAAATACCCTCCAAAATCCGTATATAAAGTTGAAATTTCTTTCCATGCTCGGCTCACTTTTACTTCATCTACAGGTTGGATTCCCAACGTAAAAAAAATTAAACAGATTATGCCAACACATCTAGTTAGTAAATACTACAAACTGGTAAGGTTAACTTGTGTGGCATAAAATTTTGCATGGATGAATTGGAAGTACAAGAGAAAACAAAAAGCTTGATGATATGATAGTATCAAATAGTTTCGCACAATAGTTCAGCATAACATATGCAGATGAGGAGTGCATAAAGAAAAGACAGAAAGTGTGCTAAATATAAAATCTTAATCTACAAAACCAGCATCCTAAATCTCACATGCTAAAATAGCAGAATTACCGATGGAAGCAGGCCTATGAATGAGTAAAAAGCATTTCAAACACTACATGGCATCAGGTACTGATGAAAGTAGACGCATAAAGTAATCCAAAGCATCATTCGATAGAATCATAGAAGATTACAAAGCAAAGAAAAAAACCTGGGAAGCTCATCAAAATTAAGCCCACTAGCTTTATGATTGAAAATGTCATGAATTGCTTGCTCAAGGATCTTTGCAGATTTCTGACCCACCACAACCCGATGCTTGGTTCTCATTTCTCAAATTAAAGTATCGTCCAACCCGACGAACAAACAGGGACCAATCCGAACTCACAATTGGAGCCCTAAACTGCGCCGAAACACTCAGTTGAAAGCAATCGAAAAGGCGATGGCATAAAACATTTGGAAGCAAAAATAAAAAAAGTTTCATTTGAGAGGGAACTTACAGAGAAGAAAGGGCGGGGAAGTTGAAGTAAAAGCACGACGAAGGTTACCAAAGAGCTGGGAACAGGGATGGCAAAATTGCAGGGTGGATACCTGCCCTGTATCTACCCTGCGAATTGTTTCCAAGCACTTCTGTTTAATACGAATTGTTTCGCCGGGCAGGTACCTACCCCGCAATTATACTCCGATAGATATAGCAGGTAAATTTGCCCTACAGGAAAAGACATGGCACGTTTTTGCCTCAGAGTCGGAACAAATTTGGAATGCGGAGCAATAATAATGTAATTTGTTTTGCAAAATTCTGCGCATCTAAAATTATAAATATAAATAATACATATATATTATATATGTGGATTTTTTAATAATTTAATCATTTAAAATATTTTTAATTTTTTAATTTACTTAATACATCAAAAATAAAAAATAGTATTTTTTATTAATTTATACATCATTTATCTTTATTATTTTTTTATAACTTGATAGTGTTGATTAAATTATATATATTTTCATACTTATATAGTAAAATTATATTAAATATTATATATTATTTTTATTTAAATTCTAAATATATTAAAAAAATTTATGTTTTCCTTACGAAGCATTGGTGCCTTATGAATTGCAGGAATGTTACTCTAACTTATCCTATAAACATTGGTGCCTTATGAATTGCAGGAATGTTACTCTAACTTATCCTATTTTATAGGGCAAGCTAAATTTAAGATAAATGATGGAAAGTGAGGGATAAGGCAATTTAAGGCAAATCTATTTTGAATCGGGCCAAAAAGTTAATCATAAGAAATCAAAAATCTTTTTCTCATAAAACATTGATCCCTCTTTTGCATCTACAATTGTGAGCATTAATGGATTTTCTCCAACTCAAAACCTAAGTAAATACTTAGGTATTAAACTCAACTCATCTAGAAAAGAAAAAAGTAAATATGAAGATTTTTTCACAAAAAATTAATTAGAAACTAGCAAGATGGCAAACTTAAACATTACCAATGGCAGGCAGAATAACACTAGCTTCTTTTGTTATTTCGAGCATTCCAATTTATAACATGTAGGTAGAATGCTTACCCATATGAATATATTTGGAGATTGAATGATTACAAAGGAATTTCATATGTAGTCATGACAGTAATACTCATAAAACCCATACTATCAGTTAGCAAAAAATCTGTTAACTAAAAGCATCTGGAGGTTTGGGTTTTAGAAAATTGGAAGTGATGAATATAGCTTGTTTAATGAAGTTATGTTTTCAAATTAGTAGGGATAAGGAAGCATTATAGATAAAAGTTCTGAGAGGCAAATATGGTTTTCGAAGGGAATGGCCTTGGCTTCTTAAAGCTACTTTGAGTGATTCTCTTATATAGTGGGATATAATCTCTACATGGGATGAAACTTCCTGTGGACTTCATTGGCAAGTCAATAATGGGATAATAGTAAAGTTCTAGCTTGATAATTGGCTAGGACTAGACAGACTTCTCATCAATTTTGCTCTTGAGCCTATAGACAATAAACACCTCTATGTGAAGGACTTTATAACATCTAACCCAAATTAGGACTGGGAAAAATTGAGACTATTTCTCCCAGATTCCATATTGACTAGAATACAGTTTCAGTTACCTCCAAGTCCAGAAGCTGGATCGGATATCAAAGCTTGGAATTTTAATTCTTCATGATCCTTTTCTATTAAAGAAGTGTATCATTTCCTCATGCATGATAACTGGACTTCTCCTAATCATGTTTGGAAATTATTTTGGAGTATTAAGCTCCTTCAATAGATAAAGTGTTTCTTATGGAAATCCATTCATAATGGCCTCCTCACAAACTGCTACACTAGCAAGTGGGGTCATGGTCGACCATACTATGGCAGTTATGTCACAAAGACAAAAACAGTTATTTATATATTGAAAGATCATCCTAAAGCCAGTCTTCTATGGAGAAGCCTTGTTCATCCCGAATTCATCACTACTTTCTATGCCTGTTAGCCTGTAAAATGGTTTTCTCTTAATTTGAAAAGTAATCTTCACAACAACCTCGAATACCAAATTACCTAGAGCATATTTTGGGCAATAAGTTGTTGATTCTTATGGCAATGAAGAAACAACCCTCTTCATTAAGCCAATCTTCGATATCCAACAAATATGGTTTCTCATGTGCATCAATATGCAGATAAGGTAGTCTCAGCCTTCTCTCCTAGCTTTATTACTTACGATGCCATCTCGAGAACTATTCCCATTTGCTGGAATGCTCTCTCATCAGAGTGGGTGAAACTAAACACGAATGGTACAGCTAAAGCAAATTTACAGAAAGCTGGATGTGGTGGCACAATAAGTGATATGCATGGAAATTAGATCATTGGCTATGCTTGTGCTTTAAGGAGTTACTCTGCATTTATAGCAAAATGTTAGGGTGCTCTTTGTGGTTTACAACTCGCTTGGAATAATGGATTTCGAAGAGTCATCCTTGAATGTGATTCTAAGGCTCTTCATACATGCCTTACCACTACAAATCATCAAAGGAATCAAATAATTCAAGCTATACATAAGCTACTCAACTAGAATTGGGAATTCACCATCCAGCATATATACAGAGAGAGGAATGCTTGTACTGATGATATGGCAAATTTAAGCATTGATTTAGAGCTAGGAACTCACTTCTTTCCTTAACCTCCTCCTCAATTCTCTCTATTAGTTTTTGCTAATGGCAAATTCAAGAAATTCGTATTTAGTAGTTGTTCCTATTTCTTTGGGTCTTTGACCCCTATTAATTATAAAAAAGGATAAAATGCATAATTATAATTTTTGATAAAAAATTCAAGAAAGCAAATAATTATAATTTAAAAATTAATTTTTAATTTATTATTATTTTTTAAATTTAAAATCCTTAATTTTTATTAATAATTATGATATATTTTTGTATTTTATTCCTATTATGCACTTTAGAAAAGCTAAATCCAATTTCAACTTCTTACTTAAGGTGGTTCCTTGTTTATACGGGTTTGCAAGAAATGCTACATTTACACAATGAAATAAACCAAGCTCCATACACACCACTCCATGTTAACAAAATTTGTCAATTCAATTTTCATTTTCTTTTCAGGATCTCTTTTCTCTATGAGGGAGAATTCTTTAATTAATTTTTTTTAGTCCAAAACTACACTTCATAACCTAAATCATCTGCAAATAGATGATAACAATAACTAGATGTTGAAAAAAAATAGTTTTTAGAGCCATCAAATAAAAATAATTTAATTATATATATATGTAAAATAATATATTTGTAATTGAATATACACATTTGAGATAAAGGTGAGCAAACATAGCTCAACCCAAATTTTGGCATGAATCCAATCCCAAATAAATGGGATTTAGACTAAGAAGTTAAGTCCAAAGATTAGATTTTGACTTAATTTTAATCTATGTTTTATAAATGAGTTAGGTTTGAATTTACATATTTAAAACTAAAACCACCCATATTCGATCTAATCTTATGTTTATATATTAAATATTTTATTATATTATATATTTAACATATTATCTAATACAAATCTTAATCATATAGAGTTAGTATATGTGTATAATAATTTTTAATGATATTGTTCTTTATTATATATTAAATATAATTTAGGTATAAATATAAGTATATTTTATATGTTTATAAAATTTAATTAAAATATATATTAAAATTTTAAATTTAGGTTTAAATCAAAACAGGCTTGAGTATCCCTATTTAAAAAAAGGCCACATTTAGATATAGAAAGGATAGAAAAAAAATCTCAATCAAATCAAGTTTGGGTTTAACAAAAATACATCAATATTTATGCAAGCCTAATCCAATTTTTACCCCTAATTTGAGATAATCTAGTGTTCAAAAACACTATATATAATCAAAAAGAAAAATAAGATAAATAAAAGAATATGTGAACTCCTCTTTCCCCTAATTTATCGTATCAAAACTATAACATCAATAATGCATGATAATAGTACAAAGGGAGTAAAGGTCAAATATATGATAATACAAAGGAATCAAAACAATGACTCCTCATGTGGTGTTCATAATTCACTTCACGTCAACTTTTACTTTGAAACCTTAGTTTAAGTGTTGTCCTCTTTCAACATATTAGTCTTGATAAAAAAGACTAAGGGCTAAAAGTGGAAAATAGCTTTGACATCTCATAGTATTATCATTAATTTAGATGGCAATTTAACATGGAGGGATTAATTGCCCATTATTTATAATTTAGATATTAAATTAGCCTTATTTTGAAATTAAAGAGTTTTTCTTTGCCTATAACATATAGTTAAAGACAGTCAATTACATTTTACCTTAACAAAAATGAGGGTAGTTTGATTTCATAAATAAAAAGAAATCTATCATGACCCATTTATGGCTATGACCAACACGAGATTATTGTGAGATTATTAAGCATCACTCAATCAACTTAAACTGAGATTAACACCAGTGCAGATAATATAACAAAAAATGGCATTCTCATTTCATTCATAGTATCTTAGCCTATAAGAAGGCTACTCTAAAAAAGTAGTTAGACCAATTTATATACCTTCATATCATAAGAAATAATTTTCAAAGGAATGCAGGGTAAATTGATTCATACTTTATAGGAAGTTTTTGTTAAGGCTAAATTGATTGAAAGAATAAACTTAAACCTTATAAAGAACTTCTATGAAAGATGAATTCATTCTTGTCATTTAGAGAGATCCTTAAGCTCATTGAATTAATTATTTTATGTTTAATATAATGGAATGGAATGAAATGAGAATGGAAATGGAAATGGAATGACAATTCCATTGTTATATTTGGTATGGTAAGGAATGGAATGAATATTGCATTCAATTTTTATATTTAATACAACAAAATGATGTAAGCATAAAATGGAAAAAATGTAGTTAATGATAATAATAACTTTATTAGAAATAATAATATCTTATTAAAACCTTAATATTATTAAAATATATGGTATGATCGATAGTAAAAATGACAACAATTTAAATTTTAACATCAAAATTATAATTAATAAAAAAATTTTATAGTAAAAAGTATAAAATTTTTAATTTACTAAACTTTTAGATTAAATTTTTTTTGTAAAGAATACAAAAATATCAATTTTTATATTTTGTTATTAAAGATATAATTATTAGAATATTTTAATAAAAAATATTTAAAAACTAATATTTTTTGTCATATATTTACAAAAGGCAATGTTGTAACGCATGAAAAATATAAGGATTATATGTGTAAAAAGGCCATTTCATGAAGGAAGGAATGACTCATTTTATCACTTTGCTATGAAATGAAGACTCCATCATTTGATGAAATGATTATCTCTTAGAGAATAAGCATTCTTATTCCATAATACATATCCAAAAAAAAATTGACCATTTCTTTTCTTATCCCTATTTCAATCTATCCACCCAAACACATTTTTGGAAAATAAATTCCTTTCACAAGTTTTGGATGAATTGATTTGGGCCATCTAGAAATAATTTTTAAGCTAAATGAATTGATTCACCTATGAAATTCTATAAATTTTTCATAAAAATCATTATTCACCAATATCATTTCATCACAAATCTTATTCATAAGATTAAATTACTCAACCAAATTATCAAAACTTACAAGAATCATATATTACTACTTATGTTTATCAAATTCATCATTTATAAGCTAAGGACAACAAATCAAACCAAAATTTCTCTAAATACTTTGTAGTAGCTAATATATGAGAAAACTCATAAAAAGAAGCAATTCTTCAAGTAAAATGTTACCCACTAATTAGAGGAGAAATGATTGTGATAGGTTTGTTAGATTGAATCACTAGAGCATAATTCCTCTTAGCTTCAACCCTTCTTTTTCCCAACCAAATTAGTGGCAATTTACATATGGAATTAGAGAAAATTTAGTCATGAAACTCTTTAAAATAAAAAGACTTTAGAAATTTTTATCTTGGTGAATTGATTATTGGAAAGAAAGATGAAGATTTGAGAGCAATGAGTGACGAGGGTTGCGGGAAAAATCAAATGAAGAGGGGAATATGTAGTTATGATATAAGGGTGACTCCAACGACAAAATAAAAATTTCGAATAATAAACTCTTGCAACCTTCCTAATCCTTTTATTCCAGAATATATGACTTAACACAAATTCAATAAATGATTACCATGCTTTTTCTTTGCAATTATATCATAGTTTAAATTTATTTTCACTCTATAATTTTCAAATAAATTTTAATTAATAGTTTACAAATTCCTAATATTATGAACTGTAATAAAATCTTTATTATCTTTTTCTTATTTCAAGAAGGTTAAATGGTTTCAACAGTAAAAGAAATGTTTTTTAATTTTAAAAAATCTGAGTGTATTTTAAATATCTATTTAAAATAATGTAAAAATAATTTTAATGGGCACCTTATACATAACTACATTAATACACTTATATGAATATGAATTAGCGTAGTTTTTCAATTAATCCTAAATTTGATTTAATTATTTTTATCATTTATGTCTTATATCCGAATTTTGCTTTATTGGTGATTTTTAATTAATTTTTATTTAAATAATTTCATTGTGATCATTCATACTTTTGCTTTTTTATTTAAAAATAATAAATTATTTATTGAATTTCAATAAAAAAAATTACATATATCACTATTTCATTATTTTTTTAATTTATCTCCTATCTAAAACCCTCACATCCACCCTTGATCTCGTTATTCATATTAAAAAAAATTAAAGGAGGTAGATATAAATTACACGTTAACGTATTAACCATGGCAAAGATTCTTGAAATTTGAGATTGAAAATTTTTTTAAGAGACACTTCCGGATTACCCCCCTTCAATTTTAAATGAGTGGATTTTGTTCCTTCTATCTTAAAAATTTAAAAATTATTTTTTTTTAATTTTATAAAATTTGAAATTATTACTCATTATTAATTTAATTAATTATTTTTATGAACTTTTTTATACAAGAATTATAATATTATAATATATGAGTTTATTTTATCATTTTTCACATATAATTTTATAATTTATTGTTTATTATTTAATTTAATTTATATTAATTAAATAACATAAAAATCATTTACAAAAATAATAAGAAAAATATTCTCAGTACTATTCTTCTTCTTACTTGCTGCTGTCTTTCATTGTAAATTTCTTTAATTTGATTTTCAGAATTGTTTCCATCGCAAAGTACCCCTTTGTGAATTAATACATCCTTTTTTTATTCACTTTTTCGGGTACTAGCACGGTAAATAAAAATGTAAAAGAAATGAATAATTGAATCGTTTTAAATCATTTTCAACCATATTTAATCGATCATGCAGCTAGAAACGGTTGAGACATTGGATTCGATTGGTTATGGAATGTCGAGAAAGCTATTTGGTTAAAAACGGTCGGTCGGTTTACAAATGGAAACCAAATGATAAACATTTCGAAGTGTCCTCACTTTTTCTAAATAATGGAACAAATCGTTTAGGGGTGAGCACAAAGTTATCAACCATGATAGGCCAACCGAATTATCCAAAATTCATAGGTTTTGTTCGGTTTTATATGTACAATCAGCTTGTTATGACTTCAATTTTGTGAAAAAAATGAGATTTCAATCGGATTCAAAATGTCTATATATAATTGATGAAAATCAATACTAATTGAATGCAAGTAAAAAAAATTATATTATTTATAGTAAGATTTTGAAAGTTCATTTAATATATCACCTAAATCTCACTAATTATTCACGCCCCAATTTCTCAATTGAGAGACCGAAATATCATAGCAGCCATAACTAGCAGCATCTATGTGAAGATTTTTTAACTATGGTTGTGATGCTCCTTCCCTTCAATCGCACTCTGTTTTCTTCTCTTCTGTCTATATTGTCTTTCTTCTCTACTATTGACAAAAATGAACCATGGTGTTTCAAAATACAATTCTCAAGGAAGCCCTAACCAAAACTTTGTTGTAGCAGCTAGATTTGTGGCTTTGAAGGATTTGATTGTCTTTGTTGCTATAATTTAGCTCTAAGATCAATCAGGGTTTTAGAGAAAGCAAATATTACAATAGCAGGTTTCCCCTTGCTTCACTTTCGTACATTGCCTATTGATTTTCAAATTGTGTTCTATGAAAATTTCCTGAATGTTTCTTGTGAATTGACATTGAAAATTTGCTTAATAATGGACATGATAAAATATATACACCCGTATAAAATCAATTTTAACTATTCAAAATAAAAATTCACGGTTAAGAATGATTTTAATTAAAAGTTTGATCGAATTCGGTTTGATATTTTACATAAATTATTTGCTTTGGTTAGTTAAGAATAATTTCTTTAATTGGTCTTAATTGGCTGATGAACAACCCCAAAGTTGTTTATGTATTTTTAGGCCTATAAAATTTAGCAATGTTAGGTGAGATGATGTAGCAATTACATAAATTTAGGTTTATTTTGTTATGTCATTTTTATTTGTCAATCACAATTTACATGTAGCTTTAAAAAAAAAACTTGTGCAAATTGTACTATTCACCATTTTAAGATATAACAATTAACTTCAATTTACTATAGCCTTCTTCCTTGATCTTCTACACATATCAAATTATATGTTTGATCCTATAAGAGACACTCAATTAGTTATATTTAGGGGTGTAAACAAATCAAACTATTTGTGAACGGTTAAAAATTGACTTATAAAAAGTTCAATTTAAGTTTATTTTTAAATGAATCAAGCTTAAATTTTATTCAATTAGGATTGTTTGTGAATTTAAACAAGTTTAAAAATAAAAAATATTTTAATTTTATATTATATTAAAATAAATCGTACATAAAAAACCTGTTATTGTTGAGATTGCATGAAGAAGTATGATAATTTAATTAAAATAATTAGCTTTTAGAAAGTATAATTGTTAATACTATATAATGATTGTGTAGATTTTTTTTAACAAATTTTACGGTTACAAAAAAATTATAATGATAAATGAAAGAAAATCTAGTATTTAATTAACTTGTGAAAGATAAAATTTCATATGATCAAACTTATATAAATTAAGAAATTATTCAAATTAAGTTTGCATAAACTTGTTTGGGTTTATATTTATTTAAAATTTGAATTCAAATTTGAATATTTCAAGTTTGATGAAAAATTAAATTTAATAATATATTTCGAATAAGTTCTTATAAATTTATTTAAGTCAATATTCAAGTCAAGCTCAAACTTAAATATAAATTATTTAAATTTAATGATATCTAACTCAAATTTAATTTTATTTATTTTTTATAAGTTTAAATTTGAACACATAAATATTCAACTCCATTTAATTCCTTTGTGCTCTAGTTATATCTTTCATTTGTTTTTTCTTATGTTTTAAAAGTGTAACAAATTAATATCAAGATAGACTATAACGCAATTATGCATAACAAAAAATTTGAATCCAGTATTAGATTTTTGTGATAAACACCGCACCCTATAAAAAATTATGCAGTTACGCTAACATTGATCACCTGTGGTGCACATGTCAATGCTCTATTTCTCACCGAACGCACTCTATATATATGATCAAATAACTTGGGGCCAAGACGCAATTAACCCTTAGGAAATGCTGCAAATTTGTTAATTAATTAAGATCTAAATTTTAATAAATATATATTAAATGATAATTTATAATTAAAAAAATGAGATAGTGTGTTGTTATTCTAACAAAAAGATGTAATTATATTATATTATTTTTTAAAAACATAAAATTGTACTTTTGAATTATATATTTAAATACGAGTTTACTTGAAGTCTTAACATATAATCTTTTTCATATTTTTATTCCTCTTGCTTTTCGATCCAATCAAACAAAAGGAAAGTTACATTTTTTCATTTTTTTTCTTTTATTTTTTCTCTTCATCGAAACATAAAAAATAAATACCATCCTTCTTATTTTCATTCATTCCACTTTTCGTTTCATTTAATTTTCATTTTTTCTCTATTAATTTCAACTAAATGAACCTTTAGGGTAAGACTATCTACTTGAAGTGAAAACCAGAAGAGTCCATAATTTCATTTATTTTAGTGAAAATATTTTCTATATAAATATAATTATAAATTGTTTAATGTTTTGTTCTGTTTTTCTTTATTATTATAACTTTAAATATTATTTTTAATAATAAAATATAGAAATAATGGTCGCTTTTTTATCTATATAATAACATATGAAATCTTCTTACGAAAACAGAGGTAGATTATGAGCTTGTAACGCTATCTCACGACGAAGGTCTTGATACAGAAACTGTCGTTGAGGAAAAATGCAACGGGCCTAAAAAGAGCTCAACCCGATTGAGGAAGAAATATAATGCTCAAAACTATTTAGGTTTTATTTGTTTTATTGAAAAATATTTTCTGTAAAAATAGAGTTATAAATTGTTAAAATGGAAAAAATATTTTACTTTTTAATATTAAATATGAAAAGTTTAGAAAAATAAATTTACTTTCTTTTATTTTTAAATTTTTAAGTATCAATTTTTTTAATTATTAATATAAATAGTATATTACCATTCATTAATATATATATATATATATATATATATATATATATATATATATATATTTTACAGAATATTTTTTGACGAAAATATATATATTTTTAATACTAAGCTACAATTGGACCCGAATTTCAATTATCGAGAAGAGATGTGTAAGCCCGTAAACTTACTAGCATGCAATTGTAAGTGATAGGGTTTAGTGTTGTAAGGTGATGTAAATTTAGTCTAGGCCCGATCCCTTTCAGTCTCTGACGGCTTTAAGTCGGCTGCATGGTCGTGACTACTTGAAAAAACTGCCCTGCATCCATAGGCCTCGTAGCATGCTTCTAATGGAACGGGCCTAGGCTTGGGCTTGAGATATTTATTTTCAATAATACGACTTATGAATTTTGAGTAGTTAGAAAATTGCCTCTTTAAATAGTGTTTGAAACTTTGATTCTTAGAATTATATATACTTAAGAATCATAGTGTATTTTAGGAGTGTTATATTACCATACTTGGTAAATTAAAAAAAATTGGGAATGTATAATATTGTATTTTAATTAATTTATATATTCATAAAAATGTATAATCTTAAGTTTAAATTTGAATTCTAATTAATATAAAATATTTTATGCTATCAATGAATAGATATGTCATTAAAAAGTAATAATAATTAATAATTTTTAATAAGAATTAAAAAATTTTAATAATTTTTATTAACATGATAATATATACATATATGATAATATAAAACTGATTTATACTAACAATGGATTCAATTTAAATCCTTACCTAAAAAATGTCTTTGTTGACAATTCTATGATTAACTACAATTGGTGATGATGAGTAATGGTCAACAATGGTAAATAATAGCATATAGTAATTAATAGTAAGAATAATAGTAAATAATAATTAATAATAGTAAGTAATGATAAATAATGATCAATAGTGATAAATGGTGAGAAGCAATGATCACAATAATAGATGGTGGTAAAGATGTATATTGGTTAGGTCATTGGATTTTGGGGTAAGTTTTTAATATATAATCACATGAAATATATTAACTTAAGCTTGAACTCGACCTATTTAATTTTTTAAAAATTTAGTCTAACCCAACCTTATTAAATTTATACATGGCTTGAGACCCTGCTTGAAAATTTGATTACTTTTATTTTTATTATTATTTTAAATAAAAAATATTTTTATATATATTTAAAAATATGATAGACATTTAAACATATAAAACATTTAATTATATCAAATTAAGACATTTTTGTATTAAAAATAGTGAGTTATAACTATTTTTTTAATATATAATTATATTAATAAAAATAAATTTATATAATTAGGTCGAGCAGACTCGTTTCCTACTATCATGACCTAACCTATCTTAAATATTGATCAGGTTATAAAAAATTTAATAAGTATTTGAGTTTAAAAAAAGGTTAAATTTTATATTTTTTTAGGTTAAGCCCTTCAAGTTAAGCAGGGTGCTCAACGTATATATAAGTTAAGGTAGTAATCAATGATAGTAAGTAGTGGCATGCAGTAGTTATTAACAATGTGTGACATTTAACAATGATAGGTGAAGACGAGCAATAGAAACAATAGTAGATAATGGTAGCTAGAGATCAATAATGATAGTTAGCAATCAACAACAATTGTTGGTAATAGTTAATAATAACAAGTAATAATTAATGATGATAGATGACAAATATGATAGTTTACGGTGATTAGTGGTGGAATGAGGTGATAAGACTTAGAATA